>JAGDQP010022142.1:0-22796 GCA_022664845.1 Lepisma saccharinum
GTTTCGTTACTGAACGAGATCAACCTTCAGTTTGGAAAGAATAACGGAGGAGGTTAGGACTATGTCGTTCTAGTTCTTTAAAATAGTGCTTTATTATCCGAATAAGTTCGGATATAATGGACGAATATATTGGAGTTTCGGATAATGTAATCATTATTCTTGATAGTAATACAAATATCGAAGTGAAGTTCCAGTGATATAAATATTGTGTCAGCTTGAACCTCGAATTGTGTGTGTAATTTGGAGAATGGAACAACTCCTATTTTGTAACGAGTTTGTGTAATATCTGAGGCTATTCTTGTAAACCCTGAACCTGAAGTTTGCTAAGTGTGAAAATTGAAGTCTGGGTGAAATAGCAGAGATGTTAGTTATTCTGATTGTCCTTCGTGAAGTGTAAAAGAGAATTTGAATTAGAGTCAAAACCTAGAAAGGATTCGATGTGATGTAGAAAAGAAAAGGAAACTACTTTTGTATCCTTTTTAATTTTCTGTAAGGAAGAGAAGGAAATAACTGTGAAACAGGTAACCTTTTAATTATTATTATTTAATTCTCAAGTATACAGAATTGAAGGTTTTATCTCCTTGTGTTGGAATAGAAGTACAGGGGAACTAGGGGTAAGGAAATTCCCCCCCCCCCTTTGGATTTGTATGCGAGTCTATTTCTTGATTTCTCTATTCTTAATCATAGGAATTAATTTATTCCTTCCTGACATCAAGGCATTCAGATATGCTCAAAGAGTAAATATATTCTTTTGTTATTTGTTCATTTCTTTTGAAAAAAAAAACAACTTTAAAAGCAATAAAGGTTTGGTAATATTAAACTGAAAGTATAGATTTTTATTGATCTATTTAAAGGTAAAAGAATCTAGAAATAAGTCAGTTTAACAATAGAGTTGGACTTATTTGGAAGTGTTTGCGCTATGTCTATAAGTATATATCCAGGCAGATGAGAAATACCAAGAGGAAGAGTGAGTACTTTTATTTCAGGCTGGATGTAGAGATGAGATATCCTATACTTCTTCTAGGTAAATTATTTTTATCCCAAGTATTAATTATGGATCATTCTTGCATGGGAGTCAAGTCTGATTATGGAAATCTCTGGTTACGATTTTCTCACCAATTTTTCGTAAAGCTGAGTTTCTGTTGTGGTTGGTAGGTATCGACGGATAGATGCTTACACACTACACTGTATTACCTGTATACGAGCGTCTCACCGTCAAAACTCCTCAACGTAGATCATCAAATGGCAATTTCATAAGACCCAATACTGGAGGAAAAACTGCAGTCTTTTTGTGTGTTTGTTTTTTTGCATCACGTATAGTAAAAAAAAAATATAACTTGACTTTTCTAACCTGTTTCTATGAAGTGCGTAATATTTTGAAAAGTTATTTAAAAAACAAAGATTAAAACACGTGATAGAAGCTCGGAGTTGAACCCAAGTTAGGTTATCCGGCCTGTAACTCGACGATCCGTCTATTATTCCAACCATATCCCGGAAAACGAACGCTTTGTAAATCTCTTTATCCTCCCCGTGCACCATAGTTCGGTGGATTGAGTGTTTATGGCGATACAGTCTATAGCTGTGTGTAAAATGCGTGACAGTGTTTAGGGAAGATGTAATCTGAGTACAATGTCGAGAAACAAATATATATGTACCGTACTCATTACAGACTGAAAGGAGCTGGTCACTATAATAAATCTTAACCGAAGATAACGTAATTTTATAATGTTTAGGTTAGATGCAATCGAATATTCGATAGGCCGGTGAATATGAAGTTCAGCCAGCTAATGATTTAACCACTACTAGAGGGCGCTAATGTTGCAAAAGAAGATAATATACAATTTACACATTTAAAGTAATTTAATTGGTTCGATGGTTTCTTATATTTATCTGCAATGCAAAGACTATACATTTCTTTAAAAGAAACCTTTCTCCAGAACATTTTAAGATTATTTTAACAATTAATACTAAAGATCATCAACTTCTTACACGTCATTAACTGGGATAAGAAAATGGTACATCTCACAAAATCGAATATCTCTCTCTATTTACCTTTTCGGGTATGTATCTTTCAAATTCAAAACCGAGTGTCTAACCATCGCTGCATTTTCTCTCTATATGTCCGAATAGTTGTAGTTGTGTACATGTATGTTCTCACACCAATAGAATCAATATATTATTGACAGGGTTTCTTTCAGAGGGGTGACCGGGGGTATTACTCCGAAACTGAGTCACTCAGCTCCCAATTAAAAACACAAAATTTTGTAACAACAAGGGATCATTGATTTTTGTACTGGAATTACACTCTCCCTCTTCTTTTACCCCATCTAAAGAACTAAAATACCCCCCAGAACACTTTTCCTGAAAGAAACACTGATTATTGGTACAAGGAAAAACGTTAAAATTAAGATAATAAGAAACAAAGTTCCGAGTTCGACACAGTGGAGACATCTACATTGATTTGAATTAAGTATGTGAATGGATACAATATATGACGTTTATGGCAGAGCTACCTAGCGGATGGATTCAAAATCACGTGCTCTGAACAAAAATCCATCAGTTTTAGCGCAGCCAGAAATGGGGAAGCATGATAAGTCTATCTATTATGTGGTCTATGCTATCAGTTCGTGAATCAATGGCTTGACATTCATGAATGCAAAAGATATGTAGGCAACATTTCTTACGTCCGCTTTCTTTGAGTTTCTTTGGCGTTTCTTGATCTTAAACTTATTGTGTTGTTCTTTTCATTTATTCTTCCTCATTTTTATGGCATCTTCTATTAGCTTGTTTCCATTGTTGTTATCAGACTGTTGTTGATCAATAATCATTGTTGTTATCCATCTCTTTCGGTTCTTATATAGAACATATGATTTGTTCTTGTGATACATCCGCCATTTTGATTTCATTCTGAAATTATTCCTAATAATTCAAGAACTTATTGGGTTAGACACACGAGTGTCTCGAGATCATATGGGAGAGCCAGGAGTCAAGGGTTATTCGAGTCAAGTTTTGGACCGGGTCTATGCTTTGAACCCAGCCTGACATATTGACGCAATTTCGACCCGGTGATCCGGAGGGCAAAACATAATGTTTAATTATTTCCTTGCGTTCGAGTAGTCTTTCAGGGTTGACCGGGACCGGAAATGTTACCCCCCCCCCCCCCCACAGCACGAAAAATACGGCACCGAAAATTGCCAGGTCAATATAGTTCCCAGACCTGATCAATAAGGTCATTTGGGTCAAGTTTAGGATTGGGTCTCTTATGATCGAGTCAGGCTGGGTTACCACAAGTGATCCGGTTTTATCTCTCAGGCGGTGAACTATAAGCAATACTATTGCGTATATAATGAGAAAAACTAACCTTATTTTTCTAACCTAACCTAATCAATGACAGTGAACTGTGTATAATTTCAACATGCAAAGAAAGAAAGAAACCTTAACCCCGCCGATATGCGAAACCGGGCAGGAGCGTGCAAACAGTGATTTGGAAGTTTTACTCACACACACACAACGTATTACGTCACACGCCCGTAGATGACGCGTACATGCTGCATATTTCAGTCGCGATACTCTCTACTTAGACACTGCTAAAACTTTATTCAAAGCTGGAGCCTCGAAAGCTCTTTGTTCCGACCATACGTTGATAGCTTTTTCCAATCGTTTTCGTAGCTTCAAAAGTAATTCTGATTTGTACTGTTCTGTAGTCGAATCGTCCTTTTCTCAGAGTGACAAGAAAAGTCTGATGCTTCTAAATTACTACCTAGCCTTAATTCTATATTAATTGCCATATAAAACTATCATATCATAATTTACATTCCCTAATTCACATATTAATTCATCAGTTTGGATGACTACTGTGGAAGTTTCCGAATGTTTCTGTATACTAAAACAGTAGTTGAGATAACTTATTATGCTCACATGGTTTCTTTATACCTCCTTTTAACCTATCCAAGTGTTTGATACGAATCCTTAATTTGTACACTCAACACCAAAAGTTTCTACCGAGTTGTAACATTTCTTCTCCAAATAACTTTGAAATGGATTGATCGATTTGAGTACAGTTTTTTGTAAATTGCAGAAAATCATATTATCTTTAGGTTACAGAAAACCGTACTCAAATTAATCAATCCATTCCAAAGTTATTTGGAAAAGAAATTTTAACAAACTTTTGGCGTTGATTGTGTAATACACTAGCTGATTTGTCCGCCCGTTGGTGCGGACTGAATAAAGTTCTGCCCGCATACTACTCCCATTTTGGGGCCGCCATTTTGAATCCAAGATGGCGATTTTTTTAAAAAAAATGTTTTAATATCTTCTGAAACTACTCTTGATAATACACCTTCACACAAAATTTCATTCCTCTAGCTCAAAGTGTATGGAAAATGGTTTTCGGGCGGCCATTTTGAATCCAAGATGGCGACTGATATGATAACTTCCCAAACGGGACCAATATCTGATCATGTGCGAAAATCATTCCAATCAGTCAAGGCGTTTTGGCGTGATTCAAACGCGAACACATCACTTTCATTTTTTTATATATAGATGTAGACGCTGAAATACTTTCCTTCGTCTTGTTGTTATTTTTGTTAAATAGGTCCAGCGCATAATGTACGATTGGACTGAATCTAGAAATCGTTAAGTAAATTAAATAAATAATGAATGACTAAAAATTAAAACATGCATAGCATAATTAAAATAAATAAATAAATGGAAGGAAAGGAAATGATGAAAATTCACATGAGAAACACATACCGTGGTTCAGGCAGTAACGTGACGGACATCGGATCTGCATTAGGTAGGCACATCAGTTCGAACCCCACAGCCGACTATGGTGACTGAGATTCTACAGGATTTTCCTCAGTATCACCAAGCGAATTCCAGGATGGTACCTCAAGTAAGACCCTGGCCAATACCGTCCTCGTTCTCTACCTAACCCATACTGGCTTGAGTCAAGGTTGACAAAAGTCCTTAAATAAATTCAATGTAATTCAATGAGAAATACAAGAAGGGTTTCATAGATACAATCAGTTACTATATATTGAATCAAGTTGACAGTTCCTGGCGCTAAAGTTAAAATACTAGTCTAAAACATGTCCAGTTTAATTCAAGCTTTTTAAAACAAATTGAATAGGCGAGAGTTCATATTTAAGATGCAAATAGGAACAGAATCCCTCAGACAATATCCAGTGTTCCCTTAAAAGTATACAACAGGGAAACTGAGAGTAACATATAATAATAATAATGAGGGCGTACTAATGATGAAAACACAAGTAAATATGTCAGTTTTCAGCTCATGTAATACTTAGTTTCGACTTCTGTCCAACTACACTAAAATAAAGTATAACACGGAAGTACGAAGACGATGAACGACAATTTGTAGCAGTGAATATTTCTTCAACTGGTGAAAATAACATTTCCTCCGACACTAATATGAAACTTATCAAACAAGGAAAAATCTTTCTTGTAGACGGGAAATTCAAATTTCCTCCTCAATATTAAGTTAGCGTCGTCACTCAAAATTCCTAGAATAAGCTATTTTTCACCCTCCTTTTCTGTTCAGAAGAGATGATTTTTTGTTACACTTGCAACGTACAATGTGCTCTCACATATTCATGCTACGCATATTTGTTCGCCTTTATTGAGTTATTTCAACTCTTATACTGGAAACACTTTGCAGCCATTTTTCCTGCGAAAAGTCAGGCGCAATCAAACAACTGGCTTCAAGGAAATATCAAATAACGTTACGGATAAAAGTGAGAATTCTTTTGGATTCCAAGAATTTTTAAAAACAGAATTCTTACAAATTTGTCTATAGCTTTGCTCGTATGAGTTCAGCTAGTGCACAGTAGTCAGTAGTGCACACTTTTGCGTCCGAATGGGTGGTGTAGCTTCCACCTCTGTTTTTCGCATGGTCAGTGCTAGTGCTGCCCTCTCACTGACGCTTCTCACATCTCTCTTGCTTTATAAAAAGGAACTGGAGTGTTACCATAAACCTCATAGTAGACCTCGTAGTAGAATATGGCGTCTATGGCAGAGCTACCTAGCGGATGGATTCAAAAGCACGTGTTCTGAACAAAACTCCATCAGTTTTAGCGCAGCCAGAAATGGGGAAGCGTGATAAGTCTATCTATTATGAGGTCTTCGGTGTTACCTACCAGTCCTGTATAAAGACTAACTAAAAATTCTCCTGAGTAGCGCTGAAATGAATTGTGTCCATAAATCTTTTACAGGAAGCTTCTTCACCTTGAGAAGCTCGTAATTGCTTGCCTAGATTCACTTATGTGTGTTGTCCAGGTGTCTTTGACAATATATACCCCAGAATTTTTTTTTCACAACTTTGGTAATCTTAGTGCACAGTGGAATGGGTAAGGTCCATTGTAGAAGCAATTTCTTTGTTATCCTCCGTCCATGTGTAAGACCACGAGTGAACTACATAGTCGTTACCACTGATGGCTCTAGAATCATGACGGACCAAATGCCAGACCAAAAACTGGGGTGTTTGTTGAATACGGAAAAGTTCTTCTTCAGGGAAACCAGAACATTGTGCACTAGACTCAATGGTATTCAAACGGGTGTACGCGAACACAGCTCCAGGGGTACGTAATATTTAAAATAAGTATATAATAAAAGATCAGAGCTACAAAAAAAAAAAAAAAAAAATCCAAAGCGAGCCTGTAATGTGCCCTTTATTACACTAGTTTTGGCAAATAGGATTTTTTTTGTCTTCATAGCAGGTCAGGTATTCGAATGGAAAGGTTGAAAAAGATCGGTGGTTAATTGCTGGAGTGCAATCAGGCTTTTATGCCAGCTAGTCTAACCGTTTTGTCCTGTTGGGAGTCGTTGACCTGCTTGAAGGCAATGAAATCATCTATCAAACAAAGAATTGGTAGTTTGTGTTTGATCTTGGTAATGTGATGTGTTGGGGGTAATATTTTTCTAGCATTGTTAGCTGCAAGAAACAAATCACCTTGTACCGCAGTAGACTCTCATTGTTCATAGTGCTTTGATTATAGCAGATAAGATCTTGAACAAAAGTATGTTAAACTAGACAAAAAAAAATCGAAATTCTGACACGATGGTAGGAAGCAGAGTTCATACACAAGAAGTTGAACGCACTGTACAAAATATTAAAATGGACAAAATATTTGAAATTCAAATTGATAATTTAAATTGATATTAAATTCCGGGATGTAAACAATTATTAGTTAAAGGATACGATTAAAATCCTTGATAAGTTTGGAATTATGTTTACTTTGTTAGTGGTAAGCCAGTATGGCAACTAATTGGGCTGCTTCAACGACAGGCTAAAAAGGGGGGTCTTCCTACTCGTATTATGGATAGAGTTTTGCATCTAATCAAATTCCACTTGCGAAATATGATAAAACAGTTTTTGAAATATTTTTCCAGAAACTGATGCAGAACATAATAAAGAAGAATGGATTACAAATCCTTTTACTACACTGCGATATTTATTCTGGTCTTTTCTTAAAATTGAAAGAAACTCTGTTGGAAATATAAGTTGAAGGTTTACTGGAAATAAAATTCGAGAACTTGCCAATTTGCGACTTTTGGATTTATGCTCGCAAAGATCACAAGGGACTTAGTGATAATGCCATTTCACAAATTCTGCCTTTCCTCTCAACTTATTTGAATGAGCAGGATTTATCTGCATTAACATGAATCCAGGATTCCGCGACGATTTTTTTTTTAGTTTGGGGATGTAAAGTCAAAATTGTGACGGTGTAAGTGGAATTTTGGCTTTATACTCCCCAAACTGAAAATCCTGATGGAATCCCTGGATGTTCGCATCAAGGTGAACGAATGGTGCTGGCAAAAATTAAGAAATTTGCAATCCAATGATGACTGCGATTCAATTAAGATGCAGCTGAAATCCGTTTTAAATCACATCTTCAACAAACTTGTTACATGGACCTATATCTTCAGATTCTCCAAACACAATTAGGATGGTTTTTCGTACTGCACGCGAAGTTTCGGAACATATAGCAAGGTCTTTTTGAGGAAACAAAATATTCTTTTGGTCCTATTTTAGTATGCTTTAATACCGTTACATTAAAATACTAACAGATTAATTACAAAATGGCGAATTTCAGGTCATTGCGTATCAGATTAGTTTCCTCTCCCATATGGGTCGGGACATTGGATCACTGTTTGACAACACGATTTTGTTTCGTATGGGTGTTTTTTATACTTATTATTAACCCTGTATTTGTAAACATTATTTATCATCTTTCTCCTGTGCTTTGCAAAGATAAAATTAATAGAAGCAGTGAAATGTTTATGAAAATTGTGCAAATATTGACAATGATTACAAATTTCTTGATCGAGTTGCCGCCATCTTTGGCAATATTACATCCATTATATTGTAGAGTTTGTTCATGTTCAATGGGTTTGTGTTGGCTCTTTATGCTTTTTCACGTACAGATAATACGAGATTCTTGAAGAATATTGTCATAATGATTAATCTGATTTTGTTTATGTTACTTTGCAGTTAAATAATTGTTTTTCTGTAATACAAAAATGTGGTAATAGATGGGGCAAAGCGTTTCCTAGATGAGCTATTCATACGCTAATCATTAACTGTTCTATTGCTCTTCGCAAAATAGTTTTTGGTTTATTCCCCCTAAATTTTTAAATCATGAGGAATGTTATTTTATTCCATTAAAATCTTCAGTTGTTAGTTCCTGTTCTTAAGGTTCGTGTCTCGCCATAATATTGGACAAACAGACAGAATTTATAACTCTTGAAAGAATCACCAAACGCTGAGGCACTGATCTGATCAAAATTTATTTCTGATCAAAATGTTGTGGTAAATAAGATAGGATTAAAACAAAAATATTAAAAGAAAAATTGTAATTTAAGGGAAATCAATGATCCTACAAAATAATTAATTACAAAATATTTCTAAAAAAATGTCCAAAGTTGTGATCTATTGAGTCGCCAAAGACTTTATAAAAGAAAACGAAACTTTGCGAGACGAGTCTTGAATCTCACATTTTCTTTATTTTAAAAATAAAATTGGCTTTCTTACTACTAATCAGGATAATTTTAAGGGTACTTTTAAGAAAAGAAAAAGGAAAAATAATTAATTAACCCTTTTCAGTATGCTTTTCAGAGAAATTCGTGCAGTTCAAAGATTTAAAAAAGAAAAATCATTTATCTGTGTTAGTTACCCCTTTCTCTCTAAAATAAAATAGAGATGTATTTTAAGGTAATTTTTAGTCTAAGATAATTTCTACAGAATAAAACAAAGTACTAACGATTATGGAGAATCTAAAATGGTTAGCCATTTGTAAAATTTTAAATTGTTGATTCGAATCTGAGAATACGAATAATCATTTCTTTCATCCGGCTTAAGTTCTAGAATGTAAGTGTCAACGTTGATTATAACAGGTCTTATCTGCATTTTGCCTCCTAAAATATGTGTTGACTTGTAGGTAAACTAAAGTTGTCTTTAAGGACTTTCCAAATACAGTACTCAAACTAATGAAAACCATGAAGACAATAAAAGAAACTTTCTCTGCTGTCATTTGTCATTTGAAAGCATCGTTGTGACGTACGTCAGAAACGTAATTGCAAATGACTTCATTACTACTATAGGGGGCGTAGCATGAGATGCAAAACGTCTATAATAGACTTTTACGAAACGAGACACTTTATCAACTTGTGTTTTAAAATCACTTAATTCGAAAGAGCTTGAGTTCAAACCTCCTGCTGATTATTCAATAACGATAATTGATTATTATTAACCTACTTTCAGAGTTTTAAATGCTCTAAGAATATGACGCCATACATACAATCGAGCCAATGCTTTTCGTTACAATAATATCGATTTACTTTTCTTAAACAATTCGTACTAAAAAGTAAAAAAAAAAAATGTTTATGCATGACTAAAAACAAAAGCATCTCATATACAGTCACTTTATAAAGTCTTGAATTGGTACGCTCCATGCTTTTCTTTTTAGCTATGCATAAACATTTTTTTTAAATAGTAAGAATTGTTTAAGAAAAATATGTCTTTAAGAAGTTTTTTAATTTTTTTTTCAGTTATTTCGGTGTTCGGATAATTTTTCTCAAGCTAATGTTTGGTGGCCCAAATCCCAAAGTGTTCTGCAACCAGTCAAACGTAACATCGTTCCAGGCTACTATTTGATTTAGGATGAAGTCTATATTAACAAAATATTAAAATATGCTTTTAAATTATATAAATATATAGAAATGTATGAAAGTAACAATGAAATGTTATATTGTCACCCGACTTTCGTAGCTGTGCAGAATTTCATCATTGTATAACGTCGGAAAATGAGTTAAATTAACGTTGCAAGATTTGAGGACACCACGAACCATTTGAACTAAAGAAAATAATATTAAAATAGTAACAATAATAAACATCTTGCTCCATTCCACTTTGTTATCTTGTGATCAGTGAAGAAAACAGCGTTTTCTCAATTCTGTTTTGCCCTGTTTCGTTCATTTATACTCTCACTTTTTCGGTGTGCGGTTAACCTTACGAAATCTAATCTTGAAAACAAGGAAAAACCGTTCAACGTATTCTGAAATTGAATATTTTTTAAATTTATTTATTGCAATCACCCGAAAGAATGTCATAGGTGAAATCCAAGTAATTTTAACAATAAAAATTAACCTGTAACATAATATCGAGAAAGTTAAAAGCAATATAATTTTAAATTCATTGAAAATCCTCTAGCAAACAGGCAAAAGCACATAAGTCCATTTTCAGATTTTAAAAAAAAATGCTCGTTTTAAGATCTGAACGAAGAGCTGTATCGAATAATACATCGCTTCATTGTTGTTATGGATATCCAAACCTGTAACAATGAAGCTCTTTCAACAATGAACAAGAAGGAAAATAAAACAATCAGCACTGATAGAAGTCTTGAATTGGTTATGAACTTTCTTCCCTGAAAGTTTGAACTCCCTCGGCTTGAATTCGTAGAAGCAACATTGAAATTTCGTGCAACAATAAAAATACATTAGATATATACGAAGATAATGCTGCCATCTTTTATTGGAGATCTTGGCTTTGCATTAACCTTAAGGTCTTAAGAAGAACAAAACTTTTTTCTTCTTCTAAGCATGGATTTGTTGTATGCTTTTGCTTGTTAGCTTGTCATATGTTTCAAATATATATACACAGATTCGCTAGTTAATAAGCTAAAGTTTTGAGAAACGCAATCCGCTTTTTCTTTGTCATTTTTTCTTACCTCTTCTCAGTAAATAGTAGAAGTTGGTTTCTCAGTCGAACAGACAAACCACATTGAGACTCAGAGGAAATGAAGACTTTGGTTTACCTAACTCTCTTGTCAAGTTAACTAGAGTTATGGTAAAAGGTTTGCGTTTTCCAGGGAGGAGGAACTTTATGCAGGATATAAATTTTCTCCTTAATTTGAAATTAAGGAAACCACGCGAAACAACAACAACAACAAAGAAGGTAATTGGAGAGATCGATTTTCCAAACAAGGTTGTACCTTGGTTTGTGCTTAGTTTTTCAAGTATATATATATCGTCTGAATTAGAGGCGTTAGTTAGGAAGGGCAGGGGGCAATTGCTCTTAATGAATTTGAGAATATAATTGAACAAAAACGTAAAAAAAAATCTTCTTAAAAAAGATAAGCTAAAGCGACATAAAAACAGACGGGAAAACGACTTTCGAGCGCTCCATTTTCACTCACATTTGTTAGCAACGCTTTGGATGACACTGAGTTACAATAGTGTTACTTCCACCAAGACAAAGCAACCTATAAAATGTCTAAAAAAGTTTACTATAGTTGTAACCGGCGTCCTTTCGATATGGAATCATCTCTGAAGGATAGCCACCGAGATCTCCAGATTTTAATCCCCCCAGACTTATTCTTATAGAGAATGTTGAAGGGAAATATCTGTGCTACACTGAAAATCTTCTGGCACAAAAAGTTCACCAAAAATGAACTTTATGTGAACCCACCGAAAACATGTGTTTTTAGTATGCTCAATGAGTCTTTTGATTATAGATTCTGGCCCACGATGCTCATTTTATACACATTAAGTTCATATTTGGTGTAGTTCATACTAACTACACTTCGTTTTGAGATCACTTTTAGTGCATTTATCAATTTTAAATGAACTTTTTGTGCATAAATTGTGTACCAGTATACCAGAAGTGTAAATATTATGCACTAAAAATGCGTTATAGTTCATATTAATTTCACAAGAAGTTTATATATTATGCACTAAAAACGTGCTAAAACTGGAACTTATTGTGAACATTTTTCGGGACATATTGTGAACTTTATGTGTACTTTGATTTTCAGTGTGATGAATGCACAATCCAGCAAACTAAAGATAACCTTAACCTTGCAATTGATGACACTATAGTCCCAGATAGCTTATTGAGATGTTTGCAAATTTGGAACGGCAGAATGCCAGGTGTCCGCAGAGAATAGGTGCCTACTTCCAGCATTTATTGTGATGTAATTATATTTAAATTCTTTGTAAATTAAGTGTGCACTAGAAGAAAACGCGGAACCTTCTGCGAGAATAACATTGTATTCACATCGGCGAATGGCGACAGTGGCGAATCCAGACAGGGGACGCAGGTGGTGTGTTTCGCCCTCAAGGACAAGTATTTTAATTTTTATTGCATTATTTCAACAATACTTCAGAGAAAGCTTTGATTTATTTACAGACAATTACAATTTGTCTAAAAATATCAACTTTTGGGGATACCGCATTCATATTCCATGATAAAACTTACCAATAAGCAGGGAAATATTATAAATTTATACTTTAAAAAATTAATTTAAGAGAAAAATATCGAAAAGGTTCCTGGTATATTCTTCAGACCTACGCTTCTCTCCCTCACAAAAATTCTAGATCCGCCCCTGGTTTGCAATCTCTTTTTAATGTTTGTTCCAGTAAGATTCTGTTCGTCACCCACTTGTTATGTACCTAAGAAAAATATATCCTACTGGATCCTTGTTTGAAAGTATATTTTCATCCTTAATAAGAAGATAAAAGTTGTTTCCTTAAGAAATACATCTACAGGTGTAGGAAGATCTCATTTTCAGGAGATTTCACAGAACCTCGCCTCTGGAAAGAAAATTCTCTTCTTCTTCTTTTTTTTCCTTCCTCTTCTTCGAAAACGAAAGAAAATTGAGTTCATCTCTCGCTGAAGAAAGTATCGAACTTTCTAACAAGTTCCTCTTCGACTTCATCCGCACAAGAATTTTTTTGCCGACATCAGCGCTATCTAAAGGTGTTTTGACGAAATAGAAGGAAAGGGTTGGCCTTAGAAAATCGAAAGAAAAGCTGGAGAAAAGGAAGTTCATTGTTCCTCAATCTAACCCCTCCTACTTTCGCTAAATGATGTCGTTCTATATTCCCTCCTTTTATTGGCTGTTCAGGAGACAACGCGGAACACATTGGAACTCACAGAAAGTAAAAAATAATTTTATCCACAGACAAGTTTCTGCGAGAAATGTACTAAAATAACTTGTTTCTTCAGTTGAGAAGTATATCCTATCGCCTAAGAAACAGTCATTTGTCAAATAGAGTTAATTTTCTTACAGTTCAATAGAGAAGTTTGTCGTCATATAAAAGGATAATGAAGCAACTGTATATAAATGTATGGATCCTCAAACACAAGACTATAAAGCACAAACTGTAAAAGTTATTCAGCTCAAAGCATTTGCAGAAACCAATGTAAAAGTAACACAACAGCAGAAATAACGTGATCGTTCGAACATTGGATAATTAGAGTTGGAGGCGACAGATGGCGCGGGGAGCGGGGTAGATGGCGCATCACATGATTACTGAAGGAATAGCCCGTTGTTGCCAGTCTTTCACAGTTTAAAAGAAGACTTAAGAAGAGAAAAGGTAGCGAGTTGTTTTCCCGGTAGAGCCGAAATTGAAAGTAGGCTACTACTTTAACCTTGTAAAAACGTATCAATTAAGTGACATATTTTTATCATCATTATTTTGTACACTTCATAGATCTCATGTAGATACTAATTAAGACAGTTTCAAATCTATATTCGAGAAGCTTGCCTCTACACTTCTGTAGTTGTTGCAACGTTTATGGCAGTATAAGGAAAAACGTTCATCTCGACGCAGTGAGGTAAAATGGCGCAAAATAGGGTGGGATAGATGGTGCATTTTTATTATTTTTAACTGCTCGTGCGTTTAGCAAACCGTTCCAGAATCTCAGTAAGCATTAATACTATCCAGTTCACGTTATGGATTTAAAAATAGAGGAGAAGGGCCAAATATGGGCTATGGTCCAAATACGGGCTAGTAGATATTTTTGACTTGTATATGCTTGTGTAGTGCTGCGGACTGATGACAAAAGTGTGGAACAGTTCCCCAAGGACGAAGGTGGTGACAGAATTCAGTTAGCGACACAGAGTTGTTGAATTATTTGTATGTTGTGCTTGTTTTCCAACAGTGAGAAAGTTTTATCAGGCATTTCTGTTTCAGTTTTTCAAACACAATAAAACCAAGTATAAAATGTTTTATAAGGTAAATTGTATTCCTCAGAGACAGCACTCGTAGTCAGTATAAAACAAAGAATAAATAACATTGCGTATTGACTTCTGTTGCGTCACGAAGCAACCCCTATGAATGGTCTAAATATGGGATACCTTGCCTGCCTACATCTTCATCTTCAGAGTTTCCTTCTCTTGGAACACAGTACTTGGAATTTCCTTTTCATAATTCAGCAGTTCCTGTCATAAAGAAAAAGTCATCAATGAACTTAGAAAACGAGGAAGTGCTACTGTTATAACGTATAACCCATACGAAGGAATAATTATGGCTTTCTTGGAAAAGCAGGAAAACATTATCTTTTAGTTAAGTTGCGCAGAGAGTTGAACAATTAAAAAAATGGAATATATCTGAACGGAAAAGAAAACAAGGAACTTTAGGATTGACAAGACAAGAATCAGATTCAGGAGAACCCAGGATGATGTTTTCTGATTTAGATCATTGTGATGATGAAGATAGTTACTTTGATAAGCCAGCTGCACAAGAAAAGCCAGATGATGAAGATACGAATTGTATATTCTGCGACAGGATATTCTCTGAACGCACAGAGAGACCTATGGGTTATATGTATCATGTGTTCGAGGTGAGCACATAAAGAATGCGCTGGTCAGACAAGGAGGACTATTTCTGACTTTTGTAAATATACATTGATCATCGCTATATCACTCTTGAACATTATTTTGAACTATTAAAATTTCTTCTTTATTATTTAAGGTAACTCTAAAGGGTAGCCCATATTTAGCCGAGTATTTCAAAAGTAAAGATGATGACATCTCTGTAAAATATGTGTTTAATATCATAGTCGTGGGTTTCTAATCTAAATTTGCAAGTACATCATAAAGCAAACATACCTCAGACATACTTGCAATTGTTTAGTATATTCCTTGGAAAAGTTTGGGGATATTAGAAAAATAAAAGTAGTAGCCCGTATTTGGACCGTAATTTTACTAAGGAATCTTGCAACACCACAAGCCAGTACATCTAATGATACTACTGAACGCCAAAACCTTCCTCCAATACTACAATCCAGTACATCCAGTGGTATATCACGAAGCAATGTCTCGAAACGATTCATTGAACTCATTTCTACCAGTTCCTACTTCACGAATACCAAAAGCATTGGAAAGATGGCTAACAGACTATTATATCATTGAAAACAAAAAAAGTAAGTTTTTTTTTAAAGTAACACAATTTTTGAATGCTTATTTATTATTTGCTTTGACATAAGAAAGAAGGGTGGTGGAAAGCTCCGTATAATAGACCCCATTCCTTAGCAAGTCAAATTCGGCACCGCGCCGCGGTCATGAGATTTGAGGACGATTCTAATAAAGAAATGGAATTATCGGGGAGAAAGAAACTGGAACTGTGATTATTTACACAGAATCAGGAAAGGTCTTCTGTTCCTGATTCTGGGATTATTTACTCTCACAAGACGCTCGAACCTTCTTCCACCAGGAAATAATCCTGAGCTGGTCGCCATAAGTTATATGGAAGGACAGACATTTCCCCAGCTCCAGTACTGTTCGTTCACTGTTCCGGTTACTTTTGCCGATTCAGTTCCACCGTTCTGTAATGTGTCACAATGAGGACTTTCTCTACGCTGCAAATTAACAAGAAGGTACACGTCATCAGTTGAGCACAGGGATTGGGCTACTGAAAGCTAGGATTTATATTTGGTCGGTGTGCATTGGTGGGCACGGTGCGTCCGAAAGGAGCTGGGCGACGTGGACGGCGGGAGGAGGGGCGCAACCCATGAGCACATGCGAAAATGCTGTAAACATTCTATTCCCAATCCCTGTGCTTGTAATTTGCAGGCTCGAGAGTGTCGTGTCACAATGTGTGGTGTAAATACGTTTACGAAAGTAGACTGACTCGCCACAGAAATCATTAACTTACAAAAGTGTCTTAGAAAAACAAATCTGATAGCTTTCATGCACATTTTTTCTTGTTATAAGCAATTTTTCATATTTTACGCACTTCATGGAAATAGCAAGGCCTGAATTATACGCAGTTGACGTACGTACGTTTCAGGTAACATAGAAAGAATAGAGGTTCATTTTGTTACTTGCAAAATGAGCCATATAATTTGAAATAGCTCATGTTGAGGTGCAAAACTTTAGGATTTCTTATCACGAGGAACATCTTGCTTTCTAGAGTTCGGTTTAGGGTTGCCTAAACTATATTGAAAATACATATTGTTTTCCTTTTTACTGGATGTTGAAAAATAAAAAGATTAGTTCCAAAGTCTTCATATATATATTTTTTAGTATTAAGTAATTTTGAGTGCCGCGAGCGCTCTTGCGAAGTCCTCATATGACATTTTTTAAAAATCGGACGATTCTTTAAAGATAAGACCTTTTGGTTTTCCGACATCTTGAATATTATAATTCAACATTTTTTTTTACTTCAGACTCGAGCTCAACGCCCTGAGGAACTCCCAGATATAAAACTTAACGACAATCAGACGATTTTTGTATGTCGTCATTTTGACTTTCGGATTTGAAACCCCCCCCCCCCCCCCCATCAAATTCAGGCTTTATGACCATCGTCGCACCAGGTACAAAGCTTAATAACGAATGGATTAGTTTATCTTTCATGGTGGACCCTTAAAGGCTGTTGCCATTTTTCAGTTCGGTATTGTATATTTTTGACATAGTCATCAAATTCAGTGTTTTTCAGAGCCTCCCAAATTGGAATATTGAACTTACATTATACTCGCAATATACTGGGTGCTACGTAAATCATTTAACAGCATGGCAGTTGTTCTGAAAGAGGAATTTCTGGTAGAATTTTAAGAATTTGCTGAGGAGGAAAGGAACACAAACAAGAAAGTAAAAAAGAAAAATAATGTTAGATACATATAACGTAGTTGGATCAGCCAGACAACTAAATGAAGATTATAATCAGAAGAAGGAATGTGTTAATCAAGATAATACGAAGAAGAAACTCCATCAGAAACAGCAATTTTGTGGTGATTGTGGAGTTTTATTGCCAACAAAAAGACAATAGATCCTGGATTCAATGTGTCGAATGCAAGATATGGTTCCACGAAAACTGTGACTCAGGGAAGTGTGACTAGTTGGGCTGTACCAGGAGTATCAGCATGGTTGTACACTGTTGGACGATTAATAAGTTTTGCCGGAAAAACGTTTCTAATATCTGACTACACATCTGTAGATGGTTCCTAATATTAAAATTTCAGCTGATTGTGATATTAGCACAAGGTCATACGTAGTTGATGTACTAACTATTTTTTTCTCTGTGACTGAAAATGAACAACTTATTTCAAATATTACGAAAGGTGGCGATATTCGCTTCATTTACCCTATATGAGAAACTAATTTATTAATATTAGGAACAGTGGGAAAAAAATAACAGACTCAAAGTGTTTTAAGTGTAACAGAGTAATAATAATTGATTAGTATCTTCACTGAATGATGTCAAACAAGTCGTTGTTGGCTATTTTGTTAAATAACTGGTGATGTTTTAACCTAATTACAAAGGAAGAACAAAAAAAAGGGCAAAAACAAACACTGAATGTACGATAGAACATGTCACTATTATCCGTTACACGGAGTAATCTCCTTTATGCAATCCATATCCCCATTGACTCACATAGTGCTTGCTTCAGTGGTGAACAATGGCTAACAACATGAAGAAAAAAAGGTTCCATAATAAACACACTATTTATGGTTCCATCACGAAAGAGAGATGGTACTGGTATACATGTAAATTACTTTAAGTTACAAAATATGATTGAATAACCTGCAGTTGTAAACAATTAAGGAGTTCATTTCTATTTTACCGTTCAGATCAGAAACTATTCCACTTTGCTTCAGGGTAGTTGTTGTATGAGAAGCTTTGTAAGGTTGCTTGGCTTTTACATTAACAATTTCGTTGTTGTAGAATATAATGTGAGTACGTATCTCTATTTTAAAATAAGTAGATTCTGCTCTTACTTTATAATACGAGAATTGGCTATACTACTACGAATATACTCGTTAGATTTTGTTTCAAAAGTACAACAAAGGCAGTCTGAACAGGAAGGCATTCAAACATGGACCAAAACTAAAAGAAACCTTGAGTTGAAAACTGAACGAAGTTGCTAGTCCTTCAAAATTAACAACCTTTTTAAGGTATTACAGAGGAAATCGTCAACTTATAGATCCTGGAATTCACAATTTATGTTTCGTTATTAAAAATTCGTTGCTAGCAATGAAGGAAAGATTAGCTTATAAATAATTAAAAAAATGTAATATTAATATTAATAATAGGAACCTATTTTTCAAGACACTGATAAATCTACTGAAATTACCATAGATACGCGAGGAGATGATTCAGTGACGTAGGTTGTGACAAAGTTATCAGTTAGTCGATTTAGCGGCTGAGCGGAGAACTTCATTACTTTTCTGCCACTTAGGAAGGAACATGATATAGTCAAAGCAGAAACAGGGTTGTATTGATAATCTAATCCTTCATTCTTCACAGAACGCTAAAAGTCGAACCCTCCTTCCATGCCCAGAATCTATGAGCTTATCCCATAAGTAATGTCGTGTTTTTGCACTGTGAGGAAAAGAACGATAACTTACCTAGAACACTACCGTTAGTCAGGGAAATAGTCTCCATAGGACTCCACAACACTCTTCCACCTGTCAATCAATTTCTGAATCCCCCGCTGAAAGAAGGTACCGATTTTGGAGGCAAAGAACTGGGTCACTATTCGTAGAAAGTCATCCTCATTTTGTAGTGTTTTCCCGGAATGGTTGTTTAGCAGACTGCGAAAAAGACAGTATTCTGTTGGTACAAGATCTGGTGAATATGCCGGGTTTGGGAGTTTCTCCCAGCCACATTCCTCGATCTTAGCACAGATCCTTCTTGTCATGTATGAGCGCGCCTTATCACCGGGGATGAGCACACCCTTGTGATTAACCAGAGTAGGTCTCCAACAATGGAGTTCGTAAGCGTTCAAGCTGCTGACAGTAGACATCTGCATTGATAGTATGGTTATGTGGCATGAACTCAAAATGGATTATCCCACGGATATCACACCAAATACTCAACATCACTTTGCAGGGGTGGAGATCCTGTTTTGGCACAATTCCTGCGCCCCGCCCCCTTTAGGTATTCACTGCCTTTTGCGTGTAATGTTATGGTAGAGGACCCACTTTTCAGCCCCTATCACCATTCTGTCCAGGTCTGTGACTGGTGAGCAGGGAACTGCAGATGTCAACTAGCTGCTGCTTCCGTTGAGGCGTTAACGCATGGGATACCCATTTCTCGAATTTCGACACGTACCCAATGTCCTGCAGATGACGATGAACTGTCGAATGGGTGACATGGAGTTCGCTGACCAGTTCTTTAACAGTTTTCATTGGAGGGCATCGTTGTCCAGCTGCACAGCGTGGCTTATCCGTGAGGCTGGTGTTCCCAGACCGAAACCTCTAGAACAATCTCTGGCATTCTCGCACATCTACAGAACCCTGACCATATACGGCATCGATGTTTCGTGCCGCTGCGCTGGCTGGATGTCCCTGGAAAAATTCATACAGTATGTGGCCCTCCGACTCTGCCATTATAAAACACAAGCCACACGTCCAAAACGTGGAGTAGACCGTTCTCCTTCTATACACTGCTGCACAATCAAGTCCCCTATATGACTCAGCTATGGCACGTACCGTCTACTTCACTATTCGCGCGTCAGATGGGGTCATTGCAGCGGTCATCGCACATACGACCTTACTTTTGGGATAATCCGATAACAATATACTTGAACTTCCTTTGAACTCCACCTTTCGTAATCTGTACCGCATTCGATTTTCTTTTCAGGAGACGTAGGCTGTACAATGATGGACTTTTCAACATCTGGGCCTTCAACCTGTTTCTGTTTTTATTTTGCTGTCCTTGGGAAAAGAAAATAACAGCCATCCCCTGTAACACATACGTGTTTTAAACGTTGATAAAACCGTTTAATGTTCGCTTTTTCAACGGTTTATTTAGCCAAAAAAACGTTGATTCAACATTTTTTGGTTGAATAAACCGTTGAAAAGGCGGACATTAAACGTTTTTTTTCAACGTTTAAAACACGTATACCTTTTACACTACTGGGATACCTTTAATTCTGGCTACGAACCGGATTTTTGCGTGTCGTGATAGAGAAACTAAGGAGTGATCTAAGTAAGAATGTCAAACAAAGCAAATTCTACTTCACTCAAAAATGAATCTAGCTTCCTTTCACAAATGGGAAACTTAATGCAAGCTTAACAAGTCAAGACGAAAAAAGGTTTAAAGGAGGTTGAATCAAGCAGATTAGTTTACTAGAATCAAATTTTAAAGTCTTGACATGACAAGAAAAAACAACTTGTTAAAAAGCACGTTGCCTTGGGTGGGAGTCGAACTGAGGAGTGAGGACCACTGACACACCGATTCGATGCTAGTCACTACACTACAGAACCACAAGTCCTCCTTTCACTTTCCAAGTGCAATTTATACTTAGTTCAAAAGATCGCAATAGATGCATGTAGTAAAAGGGTGATAGTTGGCTTACGGGGAAACATTCCTGGTACATGATGGGACTTCATGGCACTGAGAGCTGCATTGTAACGAAACAAAATTCAAATGAATTTCAAGTGTGACAAGCTTCCTCCCATAACTGCTTGTTCCAACAAGCTCGAGTAAGTTTAGTTGTAATCACCAGCAACAATGTTGTTCAAACAAGCCACTTATGTTGTTCCAACAAGTTTGTTTAATTCTTGTTTATTAAGTTCAACAAAATATAAAATGAGACAAGCTCAAAGCAAGTGACTGACAACCTTGTTGCAAGTTGGCATGCTATCTGGGTAATAATAATAAAACATTGCTGGAATCTCAACTAATCTTCCTCGAAACAAGAAAATAAATTGTAGTATTCAGTTCAATAAGTTAGACAGACAGTTGTGTCCAAAGCGTTCACGTATCTGACGAATAACTTCCCTCAGTGAGTTCTCTTCCCTGATAAGAATGGGAAGATATCGTCTAAGGTTTATATTTTAAGTATCCTTTCCGGTATTTACCTGGTACGACAGAAGAAAACTGGAAAATTTTAGTTAGAATTGGCGGTGTGAGCAGGACTCGAACAGACGCCTTTTCCCCAGTGCATATCGCAAGTCAGCGTCTGTAACTAGTTCCAGATTCTTTTACCAGTGACTTTAGCCAAAAAGAAAAGATGGAAGAGATTATTTCTCGGAATCATACAGACACATTATTAGTAATACAAGAACAGTAATTTTAACTGTACAGAAATTATCTCTAGTTCAGAAATGACATGTTTGTTATGTCATTCGTATAACATTTGCGCATACTGTGTGATATTCTATAGCGAAATAAACATTTCCAGAACAGTGAGTTGAAATTAAAAAAAAAAAATATTATAACTTTTTTTAAATTTTAGTTTACGATACAAATAATTTTAAAGACCTGCTGAGTTCGAATTCTGTGATCACTGCTTTGAAACTGTTTACACCAGATGTTCAGATTGTTGTAACCATAACAAATATAATTGATATGACAACAATGACAAAAAATTAATACTTGCTTCACTTGTTAATATTAGCTAATAGGTACTCACCTAACGTTATTGTGACGTTGAACATACATTTCATGGAACCTGGTTTGCTTGTTTGACTTTTCTTGACAAGCATCTGCCATTTTCAGCATTATACTTCGTTTTACCTGTGTAATAAAAGAAGAGACCAAAATAATACACTAGCAAACAACAATCAAAGCAATACGAAATTAAACAGAAGAATAGACGAAGAAGGTTTGGTGTTAATAAACGATTATGAGTTTAGCGCTTTAGGAAGGTGACCGACTCAGTTTACAGTATATATATAAAACTTTAGTGTACAAGAATGTTTGTTTATGCTGCGCTTTTGTGACACGTACGCCTTGTTTAAATTACTAACATTATTACGATGGTAAAAATCATGATTGAAATAACTTACGTTTAGACTACGGAACTTAACTTGGTTATCGTGCTTGTACTGCCATTGTTAGTAAAGAAACAGGTTACAGGCTTAGAGTAAGGAATCTCCTTTTCCCATACTCTAAGGTTACACGGTAGAGGTTTAAATTACAAAATACTGAACACAAATGAATTGATTCTAGCATCACATTTTGTAGATTAGTTCTGCCATCATTCTTTTGTACTTTAAAAGTGATATGCACCGCTAGGATGCTATATATTTCGATAAAGAAAGAAA
>JAGDQP010022143.1:1474-30823 GCA_022664845.1 Lepisma saccharinum
AAAAAAAAAACTGCTCTCTGGCTACATTATCAAACACAAGAATTTGGAGTATGGACTGCCGCTAGGATTGCCTCGAAAGAAATAGAGGGATAGAAGAATGAGATGCTTTAAAAAAAAAAGAATTTGCAACAGGGACGGAAAGGCGGAAGAGATAGAATTACGAGGCGTTACTTTCTTGGAAACATTACATACATACATGTTAATTCCTTAACAAAAATTACAATAAAAATCTATACCCTAAATACTAATTTCTACCTTAAATACTACTACCCGGGGTTTGGATGGCCATTCTTATAGCTTTTTTTTTATTATTTATTTATTACCTCAGAATTCGCAAAACGTTACTGTGGTTTGAGATCTCAAGCCGCATATGCAAGCAAAGAATTGCCATGGGCATTGCCTTTTCTTAAGGCAGCCACTATGACACACATGATGCGGTGCGATGAACCGCAAAGAAAAAAAATAAGAAAGAAGGAACGCCTGACGATTTTGCATGGCGTCTCTGAACCATAGACGATTCACAAAACTCACTAACACATAGTATATCAAAAGTTACTTGCGCAATTTTACTATAGCTACATTATGTTACAATCATGAAATATAATAATTGCATTAGGCGAATTCACTTGCATAGATTCCGAAGTGCGTTTGTTGTTGGGTTCAAATACACTTAGTTATGCACTTGCTTGTATACATCAAAATAACCAAAAAAATAATAATTGAATAATCTGAACTGTTGTATCCTATTTTTCTCATGACTTGATGACCTCGGAATCTCTCCTGTTTGTTACATTAACACTGACACATATTGATTTTTAAAAAAAAAAAAAAACAAGAAGAAAGGTTGTGAGGAAACAAGGTGACTATCTGTAATAGGTTGGCAAGTTGATTTTAGTTTATTTATGGGTCTCTGCTAAATTTTAGGATGCCCTCAGTATACAAAATAAAATAGTCAAAATATTGCCGCTCCTAACCCACTCAAGTTGCTTGAGACAGTTCGTGTTTTATTAGTGCCCCCCTATGATGGAGACTAGTTCAGACAGTATAGAAAATTGTAAGATAAATTCTTAAGCTGGCTAGTCCAATGTTCTGGCATCAGTCTAAACAATGAACTGTCGCAGATTTTAGTCGGCATGATACTACCGGCAAAAAAAGTTTGTATTGATAGTCGGCAGTGCTGACAGTCACTACGCAAAACGGCGGGACATGTAATAAGCCGTACATCAAAAGTAGAGAGTGCTTCCCTCTTGATAGACCGCAATTGACTTCGTCCATCCAAACCGCAATACTATGCTCTTAGTCTCTTGCGTCGACGAGGGTAACACAAATAAGGAAATTTTGTCCTACCTTTTTGTTGCTTGGAGATTTTCGGATATACCCCTGTTTGCAGGTATCTACCTTCATTCGTCCAGGCTCCTTGATGCCGCGACCGGTGTCGCCAAGAATCTCCACATCGACGGTACGCACAACGCATTGACACCGACGTCCTTGGTTCCAGTCTTGACACCGTCACTTTCAAAGGAACAGCACTGTGTTTCAACGCTTGAATCATTCTGCCCATAGAAGCTGATTTCGGAACACACACACACGCAGAGCTTTCACAATAGAAGAGGTAGCACACACGAAGATTTACTCACACATTATGGAGAACGAGATATTCGCAAAGCAAAAAAATCAAAGTTACTTTGTATCGCACAGGTAGCTTTGAGAGATGTTACGAGATGTTCGCTGTTATTCAATTCCAAAGGTTCTGAATTCTTTTCTTTCTGGGTCCCTCGTTCTCCCTGGCTGTCCCCAATCTTGCTCCCTCCTTCTATTTCAAAAATTTAAAAAAATCAAAATTGATTTGTCCTCCACTCAATTTGCGTCTGTCGTGGTGTGTTCCCTTTATCTTCTTTCAGTGTCTTCCGTTGAAATCCATTAGCACCTGAAATTGCTGGTACGTGCCTCTTTTGGATCTTGCAAAGAGACATGAAGTTGTAAAGCGTGATATGGCTGACGATATCCTCAAACATGCTTAGACATTTGGGCGCTGAAAGCGAGACACTAAGGTTTCAATATTTGCTATCGCAGCGAATATATCTTTGGCAATAATGAAGTGCATTTCCTTAACAACAGAATACGGTGGTGCTAATGCACTATCACCTTTTGTTCGATTTACCCGAACGGTTATTCATTCTTCTTGCCTCCTCCATGTGTGGTCGGTTCCTCAATTATTGGCGCACAAAGAGACTGGTTTCCACTTTGTCAGATGTCTTTTTTTTTTATTCCTCGAAAAAGAAAAGGGGGTTCGACCGCTTTCTCTTGTTTCGGAGTGTGTGAGCAGAAAGTAAAAAAAAAAAATGCAAAACGTATTTTCTTTATTAAACGTTCCATCCTGGAAACACACATTAAATTACAATAGTTTGTATATCAAAATTAAAGTTTGAAAAATAATTGGGAATGGCGCTGATTGTTACAAGATATCTAGGTACGAAAGGTCGACAGTGCAGCGACGAATGTATGTCAAAGCAATTTTCCCACGAGAGTACGACAATTGAAAACTGACGGCCAAACTGTCGCACTTCACAGTAAAAACACAAAAAAGCAAAAATAAGAAATTGCATATATCCTCTTTATTTTTGTTTGTATATGGAGTCTGAAAAAACACTCACTTAATTCGATGTTTAATATCACAAAATAACTCACAAAAGTAGACAATATTTTCTCTCTTCCTTAGAAGATATCTGAGGACTGTGATTGGTGAATATAAATTACATAGAACTACATCTTTACCCCACAATATTACAAAATATCTCACAAAATCCGAAAATCACAATATTTTCTGTTTTCAGATCTCGTGTTTTGGCGCTTTTAGGTATGAGGGAGTTGGTCGAGTAGTCTCATCGCCCTAAATTGCTTCCTTAAAGTTAGTTAAGCGCAGAAACCTGCAAATTTATTATGCACTTGTCTACTGGAATGCATTGAAAAACGCGTTTTTTTTTCTATTGATAAATCTTTAATATCCAAACGAACAAACCAGTTCCGAGAATCCCTTCAATTTCTCGCACGACACACTAGAAAAATATTGTTTAGCGTTTACGCAATGTTGCAAACTGCACGATACTGTTAATTTGATCTTCGTTTATAACTGATACTGGAACTCAAACAACTTTGTGTAAATAGAGATGCAACATTATGCGTTTAATATATTTTTCTATAAATGGTTTAATGTGTACTTTGAGATGCTGGTATGTAATGAACGTTTATCCTTTCTTCTGCCAGAATATTTGATTACATTTTAACACGAGAAAAGGTGGAAAAGTCAAGGAGAGTTAGCAACAGTGGTTGCTGCTGTGCTTCTGCTGTCTTCGTTCACATTCGGATTGTGCACGTCGAGGTCCCATATACACAATGTTATAAGTTAGGCCTAACGCCACTTAAGCGTATATGGGGCAACGAGTGCACAACAGATATGTGAACGCGAAACGAATTTGATAGTACCCACAACTTGATAAAGGAACTGTATACATATGCATCAGCGTAAGAGTTTAAAATTTGGTATGTTTTTTAAATTTCTCCATAAGAAACAATCTGAGACGAAAATATAATAATAATAATTCTAAAATAGTGGGCAGTTCACGTGCTCCTGTGAACGTTCATACGTGACGTCACTGCTACAAGGGTAAATTAAACCTGGAGCAAAAGCTGATGATGTGTGTTGTCTGATGTTCACTGTGCAACTGTGGATAAGGTGGAAAATTATGTAATATTCTTCAGTTGTACTAATGATGTAGCGTGTAATAAAGGTAGTGAAGTAATTAAGAAAATTAGAAGTAAGATTTTAAATGTAAAATATTCTAAGATTATTGTAGTTAACGTTCCACACAGATATGACCTCATTAAAGAGTCATGTGTTAATGTGGCCATTAAGAATACCTATACAAAGCTGAAATCCCTCTGCGATCATTTCAGAAATGTTGCACTATTACATGTAAGTGCTTTTGAAAGAGAAAAGTACACTAAACATGACATGCACTTTAATCATGTAGGAAAGAATTTAATTAGTCAAAAAATCTGTGAAATAATTGGGAAAGATTTGCAAAATAAATCTAAATTTAAAGTGCCTATTTCAATGACATGGGCAGTACAGGGAAACCCAGAGGCTAATCAATTGGATAGGATTTGTCTCATACAAAATGCATCTTTGGAAAAGGGGGAATTAAGTAATAACATAGAAGCACCAAATAGTAACGTAAGGAAAATGCACACTGTGCGCTCGTCAACCAGAAACAAGTGGATTCCCGTAAAACTTTCAAATATATTTTTTATGCGAAACCCGATTGATGAAACCCCACTCTTAGTCACAAAGTAAACAGGTAATGTAGTCATTGTAAATCATTCCTCGGTATCCACTGAAATGGTCAATAACCACATAAATAAAACTGCTCGTAATCATAGACAGAAAATGGTATATATTAATGTACAATGTATTGATAGAAAACATGAACACAATGATAATAGTATTGAACATTGGTGTCGAAACCAATGTTGTCTAACATATGCCTAAGTGAATATTGGTGTCGAAAAGATGAAATACCTTTTATTAAGTTAGACAACTATCATTTAGCAAATAGCTCTTGCAGGAACAAATATAAACGTGGCGGGGTAGCAATTTACTTAAAAAGTGGGTGTTTTCTGAATGTAAATGACATAGACCTCAGCATCTTTTGTGAAGAATTACATTTCGAAGTAACATGTATAGTTATCTCTCATTTATAGCTAGTCATAATAATAATATATAAATCACCCAATGGAGACCCTGCAGTGTTTCTACGCAAACTTGAAACAATGATGAACTTGTTAATTTAATGGAATAGCTAATCCATTGTAATTGGTGGTGACATTAATGCCGAGTTTGACATAACAAAGGACAAGCGTAGTGTCACTGAATTCTTTAACATTCTTAGGCAATATAATTTTGCTTCTGTAAATAATAATCCTACAAGAGGTGATGCATGCTTAGATAATATATTCACAAATGTAAATCAAACATATATTTCCAGTGATGTCAATCATTTTCCATTCTCAGATCATGATTCTGTCTGGATTGAAATAATTAAATCTACTGAGTGTATGAATAAAAACAAAAAGATAATGATCAGCAGGCCAATCACGGAGGAGAAAATAATAAATTTTTATATACTCACTTCAAAATGTAAATTGGGTAGAGATAATGACAAACATCAGGTAAATAATAATGAATTAACTGCTGACGAAATATTTGAACGATTTTTTAATGTATTTATTAAGTATTTTTTATATGTGTATTCCAAAAAAGAAATGTAAAACTAATAACATAGTTTATACAAGGAAGGTTGTGAAGAGTTCATGTTGGTATACTCCTCAGCTTGTTAATATGAAACGTAGGGTAATGCTATATTATGAATCATATAAAAAGCATAAGAATATACAAGAAGAGTTAGCATATTTAAGTTAAGGACGTAAATATAAAATAGCCATTAATGAAACAAAAAAGCTATAAACTTGAATACTATTGAAACTGCATATAATAAATGTAAAGTAGCTTGGAGATTAATTCAATCTGCTACAAAGGATAAAGGAACAGAAAATTTAAATATTTCACCCAACGAGTTCAACAAGTACTTCATTAGTTGTGTAGAAGAAATAAAGAATAATGTCGCATCATCTAATGTAATGGCTTTTGACCTACTTGTACAGCATAATAATATGGACAACAACTACAGTTTTAACTTCTCGGGGGTGACTCCTAATGTAATTTTAGATACAGTTTATAATTGTAAGCCGTCTGAAAGTGTTGACTTCTATGGCATTTACAATAATCTCGTTAAGTGTGTGATTGATGATATACTTTGCCCGCTTACTTTTTGTATTAAGAGGGCTCCTCGCTCCAACCCTCCCATTTTTAACATTTTTCAAAATATTTAAAAAACTAAGAGTATTATCAAAAATGTAAATTCATAGCATACTAGAACTTACGAATTACTGTAGAATGCAATGGACAGCGATCTCGAGATCGTATCCATTGACGAGTGATACGTTTTCTACGATTATGACGTCATTATTTAATTGAAGTTTGAGCACTCATTAATCGACAAGATTTCGAGATCGCTGTCCACTGCATTTCATAGTAATTTGTAAGTTCTAGTGCGCTATGAATTTATATTTTTTATATTACTCTTAGTTTTTGAAATATTTTGAAAAACATTAAAAATGGGGGGACTGGAGCGAGGAGCCCTCTTAATAAATGCTTAGCTGATGGGATTTCCCCGAAAATTCTAAAGATAACGAAGGTTATTCCAGTTTACAAAAGAGGTAGTAAGACCTCTCCATGTAGCTACAGATAAATATCTTTGGTTCCTATTTTCTCTAAAATTCTAGAATGTGTAATGTATAGCCAAGTAAACAATTACTTTGAACACAATAATTTAATTAATAACAATCAATTTGGATTCAAGATGGGGAGTGCAGGTTATATGGCAACCAACTATTTTGCCATATTTTACCGTATGTTCGCTTTATACCACTTATTCTGTTACAAATATATCATAATCACCTACCGATAGATTGCAAATCAAAATGTGTTACGAATAGCTATATTTCATAATTATTTACGTAAATATGTACTCAGTACATGCAAATATGACGCCATGTGTAGGAGTACTAAATTGTATCCCTTCGTGTTATGAGTAACATACTTTGCTACAAAGACCGCGGATATATTGTTGTTGGGCGAAGACTGGTTAGATAAAGTGTGTGCAGTTTCGAAGGTGCTGGTGCCTTTTTGCAAAATTTACAGAAGGAATAAGATATTTGTGTGGCTTGGAAACATGAGATTGGCGTTAAAAGATGTGAATAATTACTGCTGTGAAGTGGGAGGCGAAGAGTGATGTTCATCGCGTATAATTTAAAAAAATACCGAACATGACTTTAACTAACCCCTCTTTGCTCGCTCGATATACTTCCCGTGTACTAGTGGCAAAATACGTGTCATCCGAAGTGTCCCAATTAGTATTCCTCCACATGGCGCCATCTTGATCAACTGTAGTGAGTATTTAACGAATAATAATTAAATATGGATTTTCACTTTGGACTGTTCGTTGTCACCAGATGTTTATAGAAGTGCTTATCACCGGAAATAAATTAAAACTTATAAGAATTGGAAAGAGTTTTGAATAAAGCAATAAAAGGTCGATGTTCGGGGCAATACCAACTATGGAACCGCAGCCGTTAAAGTCAGGTTATTATTTTTTTTTATTACATGCGATGTGCGTCATGTTTAACATTCATACCATGAGATTGTTTTCAACACAGAGGGAGCAATTTGACTCGTGTACCTTTGGCTCCTTCACTTTCATTTCACACTTCCGCTTAACTTATCGAATCATGTACGAGCACCATCCAATCACTTTCAACACTACTTGGATACAACCCTTTGATTATTCCAGTTGGATCGTGAACGCACTCATCAAACTGCTTGTTCAAGATTTTGGTTCCATGTTTATTGAATCGTGTACGAGTGGCTTAACGAACACGGCCGAAAACGATAAAAGAAATAACTTAATGTAACATAAGAAACGACATAAGTGTGTGTGGTTACATCCGAACACAGCAATACAGGTCGGGCACAATGTGACCACACAGGGAGTACGCTACACCCCCCTAACACCCTCCCTAGACTTCGACAACACCCCCTAAGGAAAATTTCTGAACACCCCTCCTAAGGGGGGCGTTCTTTCGCAACATTTAATAGTGAGAAATTCTTGGAATTTCGATTTACGAAGACAGCAGTTATGGTAATACACAATCAAATCTTGGTAGCAGTTTTGCATTTATTCCGAAGAAATAGCTTCTTGTGGGCTACATTCCTTTCTAGTCATCTCGCAAAAATCCATCAGCAGCAAAAGAAATGAGGCAGGAAACAATAAACATCCCCGTATGAAAGCACCTGTTTGGTGGCTGCTCCCTGCGGTGTTAGAATGCAGAGATGCTCTCATATTGCACTCAATTCAGATGCACTCATTATGTATTCAGTTGTTTTGTGTGCACAGTGGAAAAGACGGAGCGCCTCACAATGAAGAGGAGGATTATTGAAACAAAGGAACGAAGTTTAGGAGCTCGTACATATGCATTAATTTTTCTAATTTAAGAGAATCTTAGCTTCATAACTAAATAAATGGAAATAAAAGTAACAATGTTTACAAACTTTATGCGCCGACCTTTCCAATACCTAACTCTGTGTTCTTCAAGCTTTTATTTCATCATACTCCCATTCATTCAAAAGAAAACAGGTAACATTCATCTATGGCAACCCTAACGAACATTTTGTGAAACAAAAACGATATGAAATGAAACACCAAGCGGCCGTGGCTCAATGCTTTGGAGCTGGCTTCGCATTCCGGAGGTCCAGAGGCATTCCGGAGCTGGATTCAATTCCTGGAGACGGCCATCCTGACTGAAGTTTTCAAGTCTTATCAGGCAAATGCCGGGATCATATGTTATTTCAAGGCTATGTCCGTTCCCGTCCAATTTCCTTTCCCATTGTTCATGCTTGTTGTTGTTGCTAAGCTCCAATGTAAAATAGTCTCCGAGTTGTATATACCCGAAATAAATCTTCGGAAGTATTGACGCTGCTGGACTTGTAGTTTAAGCTCGTGATGTTTAGACATATACTCACATATACAGTTACAGACAGACCACAAGTGGCTGGAGACAAAGTCATATGTTTCCCTACTTAGGTGCCAGTTTAATAAGGTATCATTCAAACACTCACTCATTTGTGCCAGACTTCAGTAGTCGAGCTCGTGACGTACAAACACACATACAGACAGACAATAATTATAAAAGCTTTTTTTTTTGTTACCCTGAACGTGTTACGTTGTTGCTAAAGATAAAAAAAGAGAGATCAATTTCCTTAGTCAAGATAGTATGACACTGGTTATATAGCTTTTCCGATTTTTTTAAAACCCTCCTCCCAGATTGAATGTTTAGCACCGAAGCCGTGCGTGCGATTTTTCTTATTTATATTGGAACTGACAATATTTGAAAGTCGAAGAGTATAGATAAGAGAGGTTTCTCGCTCCGGTAGTCAACATTTCATCAGGCAATCGGGATTTCTGAAAATTTTAATATTTTAATAGCCACGGGTCGTGCATGCAGGTACCTACCGGGTAGCCGTGCGGTCTAAGGCTTTAGGGCAATGACTCGAAGGTCCCGGGTTCGAGTCCTGGTAGGGGCATGGGTGTTTGTGGATTTTAACTTGGTGAAGAGGGTCGAATCGTGACGGACCGAAGTCAAAAGTATTACTAGACTGTCCCATAGAAAATAAAGTTTTTACGTGCATGAAGGTAATAGTGACATCTACTACTTGGAATCTTTGGCGCGCTGGAACTCATTACAAACAATGGACTATTCACCCGTTTCTGTTAATTATGATTCGCCACTTCTTGCAGAGTTTATACGGTTCGGAAATCGAAACGGGAGGGCATGCCGTGGTCCAGTCAGGATGTGTTTCTGGGTTGACTCCCGGATATCCACATGGTTAACGCTCTCGCCCTTTGTGAGGGCGGTTCCGGGTTCGATTCGCAGAATTTTGATACTTATCCAGTATCGTGATAAATATTGGGGAGACACTTTGAATACAAAAACGAGCAAATTGGGGTCATGGAAGCCAAAGTACAACTGCGACGAGAGCCGATGCACTGACTATGTACTACCCAACGAAAAGCCGTTTGAATTTTATTTTATTTATGGCATTCAAGCATCTCAGGCTCAGGTCGAGCTAAAAGCCGTCTGGCACACCTTGGCGCTCTACGGAATGTCGTAAGATTAGTTTAGGTTTGAGGTAGTAGATATGATTTTAGGTGTTAGAAACGTCAGTGTGGCAAATTTCTGCATGGTTTGAAAAAGAAACGACATCATGAGTAATATTTTCTTGTCGTGAAAGTTTAAAGAATTTTATTCAAACGTCCATCAATGCTTTGGTTTGTAGCCACAGAAAAGCGAAAAATAGATGCCAGAAACGTTCCTCCGGAAATGTATAATTATGTTAACGCCTAATCTGAAAATAACCTTATTGGTCAAAAGTTGAATTTTGCATTTTTTTAATGTTTTTCTGTTTCTCATTGAGCATTCCGAAAAAAACTAAAAATGACATTTTACAATCTATTAGTCAATTCACCTTAACACTGTTAAGAAGAATTGAATTTGTGGAAGTGGATGCCTTGATTTCAGCATTTGTTTGGAAAGCCTCAATGAAGTCGGTCACTTTGGGCATCGATCCGAGAACCTTGGAATAAGAAGTGCATACAATTTCCACTAAGTTATTTCAACTGTGATGCAATCTTGATATACACTTCAGAAAAGCTTGAGAAAAGTAGAGCTTACATATATTTAAAATGTATATTTTTTGCTCTAAAGACATAGTTGAGGTAAATAATCTCTTTCATAGTAATTAAAATTTAATAATAAATATCTATCCATATTTACCAAATTAAAGCTTGCAAAAGCTAGACAAGTGCAAAAAGCAAATAACAATATCTAAAATTATTTGAAACATAACAGTTCTGTTGGTAATTCATTTTACTCGATGAAAATGATCCGAAGCGTGAAGATCAAATCTCCTCATAGTCTAAAATCAGTTTCCTATATAACGACAGAGGAGTAAGTTGTTAAATTTCTTCGCAAGTAATTAAATAATAATAATAATAATGCTTGCTATTTACACACATTGTGCTTATGTGGTTATGCACAATTCTTATTTTGAAAAATATGACAAACAGAAACACGCGCGCGCGCACATGCATGCTTACATGGTAAGATAATTATAATGGATGACTGTATAGTATAGTGTATAATTGAATATGAATTACACCCCCCCAATAACTTTAGACACCCCCCTTCGACTACATTCCTGGCGTACTCCCTGTGACCACAGAGCACAGACACTTATTTACATTGTATTGTTTCTTCTAGAGTTTTTGGCCGTGTTTACCAGTGTAAAAGTTCGGCCTAATCGGATATAGTGTGGGTGTGTGGTTATAGTGTGATAGGGTAAGAATTTTGTTAAAAAGTATGTTGCGTAGGAATAGGTGCTTGTTTTAGCGTGGAAATATGGATTGTGAAAAGTTGTTGCTTCTTATCGTGTTTGTAGGATAAAACAGACTAATTATCGTGTGCAGAAAGTAAAAAAGAAATTGTGGAAGCAGGTTGCAAGAGAAATGAGAGTTGGATATTTTATTAACTACAGATTCGGACGAATAACCTTCGCGTCTATTCATTCGAACACGTGATTCGCAGGTTTCCGCATCCAGTGGACGAGAGGTCTTAAATAGTTAAAAATTATAAACAACAAAAAATTTTCAAATCCTTCTTTCGTGTTCAAAGTTTAATAAACTCTGTAAGTTCTCCTGTAAAGTTTAATAAATGTACGTTCAATAATTTAATTATTATGGTGAGTCTACACAAGGCAAAATTTCTGTGCATGTAAATATATTAACGGTGACTGTCTCAGAACAGCGAAATCTTTCCTACTCCGAACTTTGAAAAGAGAAAACGAGACAAAGATAATATATACGCACCATTACTTACTGCACAAATTAATATGTTTGTTGGCACAATGCACTACAAAAGGTTTAAAAATACACAAAGAGAAACATTTAAAAGAACCGAAATGTCTATTTGTTCTCAATCAATTCCCAATGTTAGGTCCGTTTGACACGGAAGTAATTAAGTTACAATAAATCGTAGGATTTGTCTTAGCATATATTTATTCCATCAAAATCCTTATGGAATAAGATCTTGCCCTATGGTAGCATTTTCGCTAGCACTACGATTTATATTAGCATAAAGCAGTGTGGAAATTGAAGTACTTTGAGGTGAGGAAGGGGAGTTGTGTTGCTATACTAATGGAACAATTTCGTAATACGTTTGTTCCACAATCTTCTAATACCCTCTGCTATGTGTTTTCATACATTTAGTGTGTTTTTATGTTTTCAGAGCATGAATTTCATCAGGGGCTACTTCGAATTCTGTCCCTACATTTCTTGATTTACTGTCATATTCATTTTAATATATGTAATCACTAATCACAAGCATGTCAATGTATACCCACAAAACAAATTTTACAAAAATATCAAAACTAAAAGCACGAAAATCACAAATGTCATTGTATCATCACGTAACTTTATTAATTTATTTATTGAACGCACTTTTTTTTTCTGAATATTGATAATTCTGAATATAACTTCTAGAATATATATAAAAAATTATATACAAAGTACGAAAAAGCCAATCATAATATATACTTTATTCTAATGTAATCATTTGCAGGCCTGTTGTATTCGCACTTCCGATTTCAGTTTTTAAAAGTACTGAACAATCCATAATAATAATACTGAAATTTTGAAAAGCTAAGATTTACTAACATCTATGAAATTAATTGAACCAGATTTGTATTAGTTCATTTGATAAATATTCTTAAGTATTATTTAGGCTGCTTTCCAAAATTATTGTTCTCATTTTTTCTGTGATTTTAAAATATATTTTAAATAGGGACATAATAATTATTACTAATTCCTCTCAAAACAGATTTGAAGTTGTGTTCCTTTTTTTCTTGGCTTGTTAAGCTTTCTGGTGTTACTTCGTCCGTAAGTAATATTTTTGCAGATTCCCAAACCCAAAAAATCATGAAAAAGAAAGGTCAAAATCCGTGAAGCCAATGGATACATAGGAATCATGTAAATAAGATCTGTTGTTCAAACCTTTGAAAAACGCAAAGGATAATAACAATAAAACAATAATAAAAAACATGTTAGATAACTTTAAAAATTTCCGTTGCAATATAAGCGCCAGTTTCTCCAAAGTCATTGAGTTCTTTCAACAAGATCTGGCTGGTATCAACGAAGAACAAGAAATTCCTCAGCAAAATATAAGGAACATACCAATACAAAAATTAAATTATTGTGTTCCATGCTTAAAGAAACTGTAAAGATGAAAGAAGTGCACTTATAGTGTATTTTCGGAGACATTATTCTGCTTATTAAACATAGGTGAAGATTTAACACACATGTGAAGACTATTCTAGACATTTGTAGACAAGACTATTCTACTGTTTTTATTCATTAATACAGTAGTAATTTCGTAGATTTACTTGGCATTATTGACTTTGTTTATTCACCACATACAAAACATGAACTGAAGGGTGTGAGGCAAGAACATGGTAACCCACAATGTTAAACTTTTAAGAAATTCGATTTTTACTGCTGCACAAGTCATTTTCATTGGCTGAAAGCTGATTTTTCACGTAAAGCTATACATAAAGGCTTAAAATAATTGTACCAAATCAAAATAACGAATTTCTATTTTTCATGCTGCTGTTTGGGTTACCATGTTTTATTATTTATACGATAATATTCGCTACCTAAGTCACTCAAGAATAAATCTTTTCACTGAACTCACTGTAAGAAATGTTTAATTTACAAATTCTTTTCCTTTTTAGTGGCAAGCTGGTATACTGCTCCTCGTTTCCCGCCATCTTAATTGTTGGTTACCATCTTATGAATCCCAAAATGTTACAATAGGCTTACCATAAGTAAATATTGCTGCCATCTCTGGAGCACAATTTGAAATCGGACAAGATTAAACGACGCGGTATGATTCCTTTCCATCGGGTGCTGAATAACTCAAAAAAATAAACATTTGTGGGGTACCATGTTTTTGCCTCACACCCTTCAAATGAAATAATGCCAATTCTATGCATTCTCTTTCTATATTTTAGAAAAACTCATATTCAGTGACCGTAAAAATGTTGTGTATTGTTATCTAACGGAAGCCCATTGATGCCAATGAATTACCAGTTAGACAATGTTTTAAAAATCAGTACATTCTAAAGCTAGTCACCTGTACAGTCGTAAGAGCAAATCCCCATTTGTTTTGTGCCATGGGAATTGACAGTCTGATAGATGAAATTCCTGTAGATCTTCACCAACTATTTGATTGTAGGTCTTGTAATTTACGAAGTATAAAACTGACTTTTGTGAATCAGTTTTGAAATAATCAAGCAAAAACAACACACACTGCACACCATACGGAACTTTTTTTTTATATCAGTTAGCCATGATTGATTTCACATAAATGTCGTTTTTCAACATGGAATCTTCCACGGAAAATTTCTACAAATTTCGATATCCAACACATCCTTTGATGGAAGTAATATTATTTGCTCTTTTAAGTGTAACTGAGTTATTGAAAGTCTTCGAAGTTTGGCAGTGTCAACAATCTCTCTCTTTAGGACTTCAAATATTCGAATAACCATTAATCACACTACATTAATTTAAACCGTAATGAATCTAGCATGCCGGACAGTAAGACATGTGATGGGCCCAAGATGTTGGGCATGTTACTGTCCCATGATACTAAGTCACTGCTATAAAATGTTATACTGCCTTCTGAGTTAAGATTCCATTTCAGTACTTTGAATATTATGATTATCTCAATTTTATTTTACTCTTGGAATGTAAAGTTCATCCATTATTTCACGTTCAAGCTATTAAAAAGTTCCTCCCCTAGAAACCACAAAGGCAATGAGGTTCCGGGAAAGTATCTAGGTGCCTGGGAATTTCCCCTCTTCCTCTTCAATTACCACAATGTGGCATAAAGGCTTCCGTGTCAAACTGTCCTTACTGCTATCACGGCAAAATTATACCAATAATTTCTGCTTTGTTTAGATACTTTTAGGTAGATTTCGAAGAAAAATCTACCTATTGAGATCGGTACCATGTCATATATATATTAACACGCTAGCAGCCATAATTTTGAAGATATTTGAACCAAATTTTATTATGTTGTTTCTAGGCTAAATAGCTCGGCTAAGTTTGTTAATGAGCAAAATCGGCCCAATGGGGTGGTCGGGGGAGAGGATTGAAATTTTGAAAAAATTATATATCAGCCCCTATGGAGTTTATAGGGAAACTTTGTCTGTATAAATTATAGTACTCCCTATAAAGTTTACGGTGACACCAACAATTCAGGGGTTGTGGGGTTCCGAGTGAGGGTAGGGGTGGAAATTTTTAAAACCTTGTCTTGTGTGGTAACGTTGTAAAGCTCTTGATGATTAATCTATAAATCAATAACTAGTTTCTCGATAGCGCTCATATCTCGTTAGGGGTATATAAGGTGGCGGGTTTCATTCGACCTGTTAATTTCAATTGGAATACCACTGCATTCAGTTCTAATAACAAAAAGTTTGCACGGTAATTAGTTACCGTATTTATAATTTTAGAATGAAAATAAAATAAAAATATATTTGGTGTTTTTATTCTGCACTTACCCCAATAAATTCAATCAAAAATACTTCGAAATCTACCTCAGCCTGTAGGCCTGCCGAAAGGAAGTTTTAGTATTCAAATCTATTGTAGTGCATTGTGCCAACACCTACAGTAATTTGTGCATTAAATAATATATAAATATATAATAAATCACAGCCATATTCAATCCACTAGTGGATGAGGCCTCTCCCCGAAGGGAGGAGTTGGTCTACTGCTCCCACGCTGACCAGACGGGTTGGGAGAGGAGAGCCGAAGCTCTCACTGTGATCGCCAGTGTCTTTTATTCACAGCAGCTCCCCAATTGTCCTCACGATGCTGGGTCAACACCGAAATATTTGAGCCCCCATCGGGAACCGAACCCGGGACCGCTCGCATTGAAGTCGAGCGCGCTACCGACTAGGCTGGTGGGGGCTCAAAAATTTCGGTGTTGACCCAGCATCGTGAGGACAATTGGGGAGCTGCTGTGAATAAAAGACACTGGCGATCACAGTGAGAGCTTCGGCTCTCCTCTCCCAACCCGTCTGGTCAGCGTGGGAGCAGTAGACCAACTCCTCCCTTCGCGGAGAGGCCTCATCCACTAGTGGATTGAATATGGCTGTGATTTATTATTATTATTAATATATACATATATATATTTTCATTCTGTCTTTTTTCAGTCTTCGGGTCAGGAAATCTGTACTTACACGGGACTAGTCGTACGATTGAGTTTTGGAGTATGAATCCCATTTATTGCAGAAAAAAAACAATGCAAAAGCAAATATTTTTATTTAAGTACAAGAAAAACAAGTCAATTTATTTTTAAAAACGGATAAAAACTTTACTCACCGGCAATTGAACTCGGTCGACCGACCAGTGATCCAACGCTTTATAATTCCACTATATACTGAGAGCAACCAGCAAGCAGTTTGGCACAGTCCGTCACCGTTCACTTAGTTCAGAATAACGCTAACAGATGCCACTCCATGCATGACTTTCCTGTACCGGGTCCTTTTTTATTTCGTTCCCTGCTCCCAATCGATGAAGAAAAAATAAAAAAACAGAGATTTTGCCGATGACAACGGTACTGGAGCAATCGACTAGTATGTGAGGCCAGACGCAAGAGCGAGAAGTTAAACCTTGTTCACTTTCGGTTTATTCCGAAGTGGCTGAACTTTCGTTTCTAACCCGCTCTTATTGATTTACGTACATCCTGGCCTGCCAAGAAATTTTCCACAACTGCTAATCTAGTTCGACATGTTTCTGTTCTCTGTAGTTGATTTCTTTCTTCCACAATGAATTGCAATGTTGCCAAACTTACTTCCAGCACGCTATAGTAAGCCACCAGCCTTTTAAGTTTAAATGGAAGAGTAGTAGTTTTTTTTTTTCATCATCACCCTCTTAAATTTATATGAAATGGTTACGTTAAGAATGGGTTTTACTCATTTACTAATATAGTAGCTTAATTGGCATGAGAAAATAACAAAAGGTAATTTTCTACATTGTGTTTATAAGATTCGCTAAAACAGCATAGGTTTGATTTTTTTAAAAAAAATTTGGAACAGAGAATTATTAAATTTAAAAGTTTAACTCGACTTGTTTAAAACGTAGCCGTAGATAAAAACTGAAGACTTAAATATTACCCACAATTTCAGATAGGGGTCGTTCAAATATTAGGTAAGCTTTCAAGAAGAGAGGATTCGATTGAAAGCAACGAGGAGGAGTCGAAAATCTGCTTATTTTCCTTACAAACGGGAAAGGAGGTCTAAAATGACTAAAGATATGCTTACGTAATACTTGAAAGACCTCATACGACGAAATAAACTGAATTCACCATCTACAACAGTCATTTATCTGAAAATTTGGAAAGCTTCCGTCCAAAATATGAATTGAATTTATTTTAAGGCCTCTAGGCAACTATGGCTCAAGGCCGTATGGATGATGGGATGAATTGGTGGAATGAAGACAGTGGGAGGAAACGGGAGCACCCCGAGAAAACCCACGCACACGGTGTTTGTCCATCACAAAGCCCACATGGCATGAGAAGGGATCGATCCCACGATCCCTAGCATCAGAGCTGAGTGCCCTACCAACTGAGCCACCGTGGCCCCCTCCAAAATATGAAACTCACTCAAGTTGAATCAAGAAAAAAGAAATGTATCCTCATTGTAAGCGGTTAAATATGAAGGGTGTCAGGCAAAAACATGGTAACCCACAAATGTTTATTTTTTGTTATTCAGCACCCGATGGAAAGGAATCATACCGCGTCGTTTAATCTTGTCCGACTTCAAATTGTGCTCCAGAGATGGCAGCAATATTTACTTCTGGTAACATTTTGGGATTCATAAGATGGTAACCAACAATTAAGATGGCGGGAAACGAGGAGCAGTATACCAGCTTGCCACTAAAAAGGAAAAGAATTTGTAAATTAAACATTTCTTACAGCGATTCAGTGAAAAGATTTATTCTTCAGTGACTTAGGTAGCGAATATTACGGTATAAATAATAAAACATGGTAACCCACACAGCAGCATGAAAAATAGAAATTCGTTATTTTGATTTGGTACAATTAATTTAAGCCTTTATGTATAACTTTACGTGAAAAATCAGCTTTCAGCCAATGAAAATGACTTGTGCATCAGTAAAAATCAAATTTCTTAAAAGTTTAACATTGTGGGTTACCATGTTCTTGCCTCACACCCTTCATATATCTAACAAACGATCAGCAGTGTCGGGAAATAATAAAACACAATTATACTTTAAATAATAATTATTTATTTGCATTTTCAATTAAATAATGAGTTTTATTTTTTAAATATTTATCAGTCTTGTAAAAGCAGTTATTAATATTATTATATCAATGAAAAAAGTCACACAATTTACGTAATTATCAAGACAATCTTTGGTATACTATAGGAAATATTCTTCTTGCACATAATAATGCATCAGAAAAACAAAAAATACCTTACAACCTTGTCAAAAATTAAAAAAAAAAGCGCCTGTACACCTATTGGTGACTATAACTAGTTTCTCAACATGTCGTAACAAAAACAAAGGTCACAAGAAGATACAAAAAAAAATTGACATTCCTTCAATCCATTGGAAAAAAAATATATATATTTCTTTATATACATATATAAATGATATGATTTCAGGAGTTTCACAGTACATTCTTTTTGTATGTGCTTTCGTACTCGCTTAAAAACATTTTAATAACCTGGGAGTACCAAAGTATTACGAATTTACTTCACTTGAGGTCAATCCTCCGCCAATTCAATGGTGTGTCCCATTTTGCAGGAAGCTGAAATTTCTTTCTCTTTTGACTACATTAACCTGACCCATGTAAAAGCTTCAATCAATCAAAGCTTTTTTATTCCACCTCAGTGGTGTAGAAATATCCGTAATTTATTGTTTAGGTGCAGAAGCACCTTTAAGAACACAAATACAACTGGATTAACCAGTAATAGAATTTACGTGAGAAATCATACGTCACTTTTTAAACCAAATCATGTTTCAGACCGAAGTCCCACCACATCTTCGACACATGCTTAAGTTGCTGTACTAGACATCATCATCACGAACTTCCTATATTTGTCGACAGATGGCTAGCAAGAGCAACTACCAGCGAAGAGTCTGACGGAGTGTGTGGCTCATGCGCCCTGGACCAAGCACATCCCCAAATACCCCTCTTTTTGTCCTCATATCCAGCTGCATCGAATAGATTTTATTTTTTTGTCAATGGCGTGCCGTCTGCAGTAGAACTCGATGCAAGCGGATACAAGGACTGACGAGGAAGGGAAGGGGTATTTAGAAATTCAGCTGAGCAGGATGCGCGTGGTTCAGGACGCATGAGCCACACTCCGTCAGGCTCGTCCCTAGTGGAAGCCGAAGAAGCCATAATCGAATTGTCTCCAAGAAGCTGCTGGAGTTATCAGCCGTTTCACGTAAACAAAGAGCCATATATCGGCAAGAAAAGGAAGTCCGTAATGAGGTGGAGAAGACGATGAGTCTAATGCAGAGACAGGCCCAAATGTCGAAGATTTGTTCGAACTTAAGTGCACTATGCATAGGTTCCGATCCTCTGTTTTCTCTTACATTCCGACAAAATACTCCGCGAAGTCTAAAACGTTAATGATTGAAAATAAGTTGAATGTATTTTCTACAACACTGAAGACTCGAAAGTTTCCTACCTAAGGAATTTTAAAACTGATAAAAGACTCCTAGCGTATCATGCCAATTCGTAAGTAAATTAACCAGGTTTACAGTTCTCTACGAGTACAGAAATCTATCACCAATTACTACCGGAAAACCTTTCTACACCACCGATAACTTCTGACTCACACGATGATACCCTTAATGTTACGTAAACATACTACGTATTACAAGGGAACTACCCGGTAAGGAGAAACAGCGTTTTACTACTCAATACAATGGAATTTACCTGTGAAAACATACGCCTGACCAACAGACCAACCACATGCACAGTACCCATTTACTGTCTGAGCCTTGTTATTTGTGCTGCGAACAACATTGCCGCTATAAATCTCCCCAAGTAATAGTAAGATTACGTACACAACAAGTGGATTTAAGTGCCAAAAATGACACTTGAATAAATATAAAATATAAGTGGTAACTGGAAGCATTTCTAGTATCCATCTTGTACATATTTGTGCATGACTTTAGTACATTTTGCTGCCATTATTGTTTGTACAATTATGCCTTTTAATATGTTTCTTGCCAACTGTCTACTGTGCCATCAGATGTCTCCTCTTAACTACATTCGTGGTTGACCGTTGCTGGACTGGCTAAAGTAAACAATGACTAGAACATACTTTATATTTCTGGCTTTTTCGAGCTCTTCCACGGATGCAGGCAGTCACACCTTACACTTTGCAAAAGCCGTAGAAGGCATGGAGGAAGTATTACGGAGTGTCCCTATTCATAGTACCTTCAATATAGGTCTTGATCGCTACCCACAAAGAAAACAAAATGTACAACGTAACAGAAATATCATTGTTTACTATGGTCAGTCAAGCAACTGTTCAAGGTCAACCACGAATATTTTCTGTTCATCTCATGCTCTAATACGAGTAGTTCCCTTCTTAATATTGTGGTGTACATGGATGGAATTTAAATCCGTACAAAATGATTACACTGCCTTAAGTAATTCATTGCAATAACACTGAAGTCAACGATCAAGCAACCCGCATTAACTTACAGACTCATTCACTCTTAAGTGGAAAGACCAATGAACATGTACATCAAGGTTTCTTCTTCCCTGGTAACGGTTTATTTGAAGCTAAGGCCGTATCTTTGGGTGACCTGCGGTGTATGCGTAGAGGCAACTGCTAACAAAAGAGGTACATCATTCACTTCCAAATTCAACGCTGACGTCACTTGTTCCATATCACAGAATTCGGTTGTCAAAAGCAACTCGGCCAGCGCTCTGCTTCGGAGACACACTTCACGTAGTTTCGATTCCAAATGCAACAAACACTACGAAGAGAAGAAATCAAACAATATTACACAAAATGAGAAAAAAAGAAAAGAAATAGAGCACAATTTAATTATTTAAATTCCAGCATTGTTTAAACTGATATATTGTATGCTACCCCTACATGTTCTTAAGGAGTAAAAGTGATAAATACACGCCACCATACAGTATGTTAAAAATAATAATAATAATAAATAATTCAACAGTGGTTTTCAAACAGTGAAGTCATCTGCCTATCATACTTGACTGAACACACCTGAAAACGGAATCATTTTGGCTATTAGTGGTCATTTCCGTTTTGGGAAAACAGCGTTTCTCAGATCAGATCATCGCTCAATAGATGTAATGGCGTAACTGTGGTATCACTAAATAATAAAAATACGATACACAATATTTTCGCAATTCCAAATGTCTGCATCTTCAGGTGCTAACGAGGTGAAAAGGGGATTGATAAAAGCAAATAAATCGAATTATTGTCACATTTTACGATAACAATTAAAAAGCTCAGACAGTTCGGAATTGAACTGAATTTATTTATGGCTTTTAGGCAGCTCTGACTCGTGTCGTGATAGGGTGGGGGAAAGGATGTTGGAAGATAGTCGGCCAGGACCTGGTTTGAAGATACCATACTGGCCTGGTATGATTGAGGAAAAACCGCAACTCAGGATGATCGTTCTCAGGACCAACGTTCTACCAACTGACCTACGGCCGTTCGGTGAAAGGAAAGTTATGAGTTTAACCGTCATTCGGCTGCGGGTGGAAGCTCGTTAAATTTGTAACAACGGGCACCAAGTTCTATGTTTAACTACTAGTGGTAAAAAACAACAACAAAAAACATGTGACAAATGTCATAACTTAATACAAGCTAATTAATTATTTCATTCAATGAAGGCAAGGTATCTTGTAGTAATGACCTGTTTGCTTTGCGAACACCAAGGCTTGCTATTATACAGCGTTCCCTAATTTACAGATTGTCATCTCAGTGCAACAGAGTTTCAAACTATCTTGATTTTGCTTTACCATATAACCATCTTTTGAAGGGGGGGGGGGGAAACTGGTATTGATATCAGATTTAAGTTGAGGTCATGATTTTGTCTTTCTTTATTTCTTGATATATTTTTCTGTTAATGTATTTGTTCATTTTTTACCCTTTTTGTATTAACTTTATTGTTTGAAAACTCAGTGTAAAATGGTCATTAGTGTTGTATCTGGGTTCTTGTTAATAAATAAATAAAGTCACCTCCATAGCGTGTCCCTGGATACAGTTTTTTACCTACTGTATGATAAAGTTTTTAATTACAATATAATGAACCACTTAACATAATGAAAAGCAAGAGTCACTTAAATTCTTTCGCTCTGTAAGTCAATATATATATATATATATATAAACGTTATTATATATAATTTTCCACGTAGAATATGTTTGTCCCCGCACTGTAACCTCAACTTTGTTACCCAAAGATTGAGTTCTTACAAATTAAACGTCAATGGCGAAGTGTGACGCAAATGGCTACTGCAATATACGCAATTCTTTATTTTAATTTTGGAAGAAATAATACAAATATGTTACATTTTATGCTTGCAATTTGCTGTAAACCATTAAAAAACTTCTGAAGTGTCAAGCTAAAAAAATCTCAACCCCGTGGTATTTGATTTTGAGCAAAAAGGATTGTTTTGAAAGCCATAAGTTGCTAGTTATGGTACAGTCTTAACAGTGTCTTTCACATGTGAAAGAAAGGATCTGCATCTGTAAATACAATTAAAACTTTCTGGACAATTATTAGTAAAATTCTCACCTCCGTTACTCATAGCTGACTACAGAGGTGATGTAATTCCCAAAATAAAACAATATTTGTATTGGTAACAAGAACTGCTTGTTCTTTTAAAAAAAAACTTTAAAAGCGTATTCATATAAGATACTTCATTTCGCTTAAAATGTTAAAAATGATTGCTACATAATATTACTAGTAAGAGCTTCACACTTTGTTCTTACCTCCGTGGTCACTGATTTCTTACAAAACACATTTATTTGAAAGATAGTGTTCAGTTAGCTCGTACACAGGTATATTTCATCGAAGTTATACCGAAATATCTTTACTTTTAAGGTAATTTTAATTTTTCGAAAAAATAAAGACCAAAATTCACCTTTTGCGGAGAATCACTCATGTATATATTTTAATTACTGCGTTAAGGAGGAGAGGAAAAAAAAAAGAAGCAACAACAGAAGAAAATAATATGAAGTTCTGAAACTTGAAGATAATGAATACAGTGAGACAAGAAAGAGGAGTTAAACAAAAAGAAGGAAGCTAAAAATAATATGGATGAAGCATCAGCACGAATAAAGAGGTTGTTTAACGAATGTTAGAACATACAAGAAGGGAGGCACGAAGGAAGACAGCTTTATATAGGGAATATTCTTCGCTCAGTATTCCGATTTTCTTCCTTTATCTTGCCACAGAAAGTGGGACGCCCATATTTCCAGGATGAGTTTAGTTATCTGTTTATAAAAAGTACGAATTCCAACAACGCACTGATACTGACAGTGCTATACAGATGCTGGAAACGAAACTCTATGACGTTGGAGTAGTAACGATGTTCACATCCAATGTTATATGACTTACATACATTATAAACAAACCAATGAAATATAATAACACAATACTTACATACTCAGGAGGCGTCCTCAGCCTCCACAGATGCAGGAGGGATTCTAACATATTCGCAACTAACTGAGACATTCCAATTCGTACACCAAGAGATCCTGGCTTATCAGTTACGTATGTATGACTGGATACCAATTGCACTTCCCTGCAATAAGAGAGAGATACATCATTTAATACATATACCCAGTCGTACTAGCAAAGTAATTCATTGATATTTGAGTTTGAAGGCAATCTAATCAAAACGTTTGAGCGATGAAGCCGTGTATACCTCAGCATTCGCCAAAAAGAAATAATGTTACATTTCGTAAACGTCAAAAATATTGCTTGAAATTGTATCTGAACTAAATTACACATTTTCCTATACTGTATTAGAATACCTCGTACAGAAATTACTCACTTTTAGGGAAATAAGTACGTGTTCCCACCCCACTAAATGAATGGTGACGCTCGTGGTCAAGGAATTCCAGGTACGATCCCCGATGAGAACACACAGTGATCAGTAATCCAATTAAATCTGTAGGTTTCATTCTTAGGATGTTAACACAACCTAGATCTAATGGAAGAACATTTCAATCTTTCGTTGGCTCACCTTGCAAAGGGACCTTTACGTTATAAACTTGTTACCGAACGAACACTACCATTAAAACAATGAAATAAACCAGAAAAGCAACGACTTTTACATTCACGGTAACTTTGCAGTTACAAACAATCTCTTATCTGCTAAATTAAAATTTCAATTCACCTGTTTTACTTTTGAAAGTTTGATTTACTCTTTGCCAACGGCGGTTATTTGAAGTTTCATACAAATTCAAGTAACTTCTGTATTACATATACCACAACGAATCTATACTGATTTGAAAGCTTATACGATACCAAATGTTTGGGTCAAATAAAGGAAGTAAGAAAATTATTTCTGTCACACATTTATAGGGTGGCCAGTAGGGGATGATGAGAAAGGGGGGGGGGGGGGGGGGGGGGGGGGGGCACACGCAAGCTAATCTGACACTTCCGTATGGTGTTCAAGGATATAAACCTAATGCTATCCACGATATATCACTGGTCTGGCAGGCAATAATAATAAAAGCAATTTCCAACTCTAGTGATATTACAAATACACGTACTGTTAGAGGCATGAACAGAGGTTCTTCCTCTTGTGATCACTATTCAAAAGAGTGATCCTTATCCTTTGGGATAATTTTGTGACTGGCCCGGCACGATTCCACTAGCTTTTAAGTTTCTAAAATCCACAAACATCCATGCCCCAGCCAGGATTCGAACCCAGAACCCTGGTCACGCTGGCCTGACGCCTCAGGCGTTACGGCTATCATGGTCGGTCTTATCCTGTCCCTGTCCAAGAACGGTTCATACGACCACTATACTAGAATAAATAGTATTAATGATTGAACCTTGCTTTCCGCTTATCTAATTTGTTCTACGTATTAAAATCCTTATTAAAAAAAAAGCGTGTGGCGTAAGCTCGCTGAAAGTCGGAATGGGTTAAAAAACTGACACTTTCGGTCGATGTGTGGAATTTTCCATTGCATTCAATTTCTCTTCCAGCAGATCCAGAAGAGTTTCTGGAATCCTGACTGATATCGCCTAAGATCATAACAGCCACAGACAATACAAAAACAAAAACGGACAATGACCATTAAAGACTGTTTTCTGTGGCTCACCCTGCATTCTTTACCTAACATTAATTTTCTCTTTATGGCCTATTTTCTCGTACTTCGTTTACAAAGACTTTTGGAAGGAGATTACGGTGCAGAGCACACATATCCCTTTTCAATCGCTGTGTTCTCCAGTAGCTCCACTCTTTAAACTAAATATAAACATAAGTGACTTGAACGTGAAATTCATCTCCGATAGTGGGCTTGGTGAATTTTACAAACTGGAGACTGTTGAGATGAAATAAAAAAAAACGAACGTTCACTGAACTCACCAGGAATCGGTATCAGCAACGACACACACAGCTTCAGACACTTCCTGATCCCAGACACCGTGACACGTAGACATAACTAAATCACGCTGAAGCCGCTGTTCCCAACCAGACTGAGTACAACCCTGGATGATCATATCAGGAACTATATGGTCATATGTACTTCCGAATAATGATGTGGCGAAACCCGGTATTCTTCGCTCTGACGACTTCAAAGCACCCCTAAGGAATAAAAACACGATGAGTCATTCAGTTAAATACATACTCCATAATTAATACATTATATAACTAAGGAGAAATTCAAATACAGAAGCGAATATTTTCATTATAAAAACCTTTACGCAACGTTAAACAGAAATATCAGATAATTGGAAGCAGTTTGATATTTCGAGGGTTTTCGCCATCTCCTTTTAGTACTCGAATATTGCCTTACATTTGCCCTTCCGGCTTGACTTGTAACTGAGTACAGATTCGATTGATAGAAATTACTATCTACAATAAATCAATTAAGTTCAACGTATCAACAGTAGGAATCGGGATTTTATATTTCCTGAAGCAGAAGAAAGCCTTGATTAGTATTCTCCTTTATAGCAATACCAACATTCATTTAGTTTCAAGACATGAACACTCGCATTATGGAAAACAAAAATTTCTTTCTACTAAATAACGAAATTTTTTGTACGCACGGAGGACCAATATTATGAAAAACAATGCGTACGGTACCTACTTAAATACCTCTACCTGGTCTTGCCATAAATATTGACACAAACTTGTGACGCAGACCCGGAAACTGGTTTTGTATCCTCCTAAGAAACAAGCCATGTTTGTAATTGCAACTCCGATCACTGGGAAGTGAAGATACGAAAGAGAAAGTGTGTATATTTGCAGTGCTTGCTATGGAATGGGGGGAATATGAGAACAGGGTAGCCGCAGTTGCTCCTCATAAGGTTGAAAAATTAGTTACTGAAATTTTCAAAACCCTCAAAAAACTCTTAAGATCAGCAAACATTTTGTGTATTGGACAATCCAGCGATTCATGAGGACTGATTGTAAAAAAGATCTCCGAAGAGAAGGTCGGTATAAACGACAGTGGCTGTGAAGCTGCCCGTATCAGACGAGAGAGATCCTTGCCGAAGCCCGGGAGCTCAACATGTCATCAAAGATCGATGTCCAGTGTTCTTAGTGAGGACCTTGGATTTCGAGCTTACTGGCAGAGTACTGGACATTTCCTCACACTTCAGCTGAATAAGCAGCAAGAGTTGAAATCACGCCAGCTTCTGCAGCAGTACGTAAACAATGGACTTCAGAGAGTGCTCTTCACGGATGAGAAAATGTTCACGGTTCAAGTTCAAAGAGATCATCATCCCTCCTCAGTCATGGTGTGGTGGGGGGTGAGTTATGCTAGCGCAACCACGCTTAATTTCTGTGGTAAGGGAGTTAAAACCAAACCATGGACCTTCCAGCAGGATTCTGCTCCTCCTCACAAGGCGAAAACGACACAATCGTGGCTAGAGGTCAATGTTTTAGATTTCATTTCCACTGCTAACTGGCCCTCTGCTAGCCCTGACTTAAATCCCCTTGACTACAAACTGTGATCCGTGTTAGAAGTCGTCTGACAGAAAAGGCACCCAACAATTGAAAGTTTGAAGTGCTTTTTGCTGGCAGCAGTGGCGGACTTCCCACTTGAAACCATCCGTGCTACAATTGACGAGTAAGCACACACACTTAGAAACTGTTTGCGTGCTAATGGTGGTCATTTTGAGAACTGATTGGTGCCATTTATGTGATTGTTATATACTACGAGGAAATTAAAATATCTCAAGGCATCTTGAAGTTATTCATTAAATAGTGTGAGACGGTATTTATGGCAAGACTAAGTACGAGTATATTATTATAGTCGGCAATAGAAAAATTATTTCTGCCACAGTACTTTTCAGCTTCCTTCAGAAAACATCATCAAGCAAACAACGATTATTGTATGGGTGGCTCAGGCCATAGCGCGTCTCACTGCGAATAGGGCGGCCTGGGCTAAAGACTTTACTCGCAGTGTTCTCATCCCTGGCGCTCTAAGGTGCACTTAGTCTCCTATCAAATTGAGTAAAAGAGTGCCCTTGGTATTCCTGAGCATCTTGGGAGGTAAAGGCGTTCAAGTGCGGGACCTCAATTCGTGCCGTAGGTCGAGAATATGAGGTGCGCTACTTCCACATCCCCAAGCGCCGTTTAGGGCGCGTGTACATCGCACAAGGGATAGTTTTTTTTCTTCAAACAGTTAGAAAATAGTGTAGATACTTTAAAAGTGAGAATTGTGTAAGGTTTTGAACTTCACCGTCACTTACATATCTAGGATGCCTGATTTAAATTGTTTTATAAATGTTGTCAGGTCATAGTCTGACCTCTGGAGAATTCAATAGGATAAAAATCAACAATTGTTATTTTTTTAGGGTTACGACCTTTTACCTTAACACCGTCGATATATTAACTGAAAGTACGCCTATATGAAGTATTAATGAATAATTATAATAAAATACTTTCGAAAATCTAGGTTGAGCTCCCCAATTTCATACTCTTAAAACTATTCACACGTGGATATTCTCAAGGTTCACTAATATCGAGAGTTTCCAACATGTCCCGTTATGCTCCTCAGGGTGAGCGGCAAGCTGACGCTTCTGCCAGTGGACTGTTAATTAGTAAAGATGGACAGTTCAGTTCACCTTAGAAACTAGTTCGTTGAGAAGCTCAGTTCGAACTATCTAGTCAGTTTGGTCTATCTGGGTCGAAAGCGATTCCCCCCCCCCCTTCTAGCAGCACAAACGCCTTTCTGATTATGTCATAGTCTTCAGGATGCGTGTACATCATTAGTTCGCGAGCTTTAAACCAGATAAGATCTTGCCGGGCGAAAAGCGTGCATTTTGTTTACTTGCAAACTACAACTCCTCGACCAGTGAACAACTTTGAATTGGTCACTGGAAAAGTACAAATCGTCACCTCAGAACCAGAAGGTACTATGTCCACTTCACCTACTTTTGAGAAAGAACAGTTTTAAAGTTTGAGGCTCTATTTAAAATCTGCATAAATTCATTACATTTCTAGCAAACTTGGAGGTCGTTTTGTGAGATAATATTTTTCAGGTTGATGCCCTTCAGTACAAGGTCTTTGACTACAGTATTAACTCCATTTTGCCAAAAAAGAATGGTACCTTCTGGTTCTAAGATGAGGATAAATGTTTAGTTGGCATATATATCATCATCATCATATTCAGCCGTTTTCTATCCACTGCTGGATGAAGGCCTCCCCCTTTTCTTTCCACATATCTCGGTCTGCTGATATCCTCATCCATGTAGCTCCTGAAAAACGCTTGATTTCATCTACCCATCTTACATTTGGACGTCGTCTCGGTCATTTCTTTTTTCTAGGAATCCACTGTAGTACATTTGTCGTCCACCTTCCATCTGTTCGTCTACCTATGTGACCGGCCCATCTCCACTTCATCTTCTTCGCAGTCTTGATTACATCCTCTACCTTTGTTTGTGCGCGAATCCATTCATTTCTCTTCCTGTCCCTCCTGGTTATTCCTAGCATGCACCTCTCCATTGCTCTTTGTGTGACTCTCAATCTTTGAGTCGTTTGCGCATTCAATGTCCAAGTTTCGCAGCCGTACATCATTACAGGTAAGACACATTGATTATAAACTTTACGCTTCAGACACATTGGAAGTTTGCTTTTGAAAATAAAGTGTAGTCTTCCAAAAGAACTCCACGCCATTTTACATCTTCTATTTATTTCATCAGTCAACTTTGCATTCGATGTTTTAAGCTGGCCTAGGTAAACATACTCATCAACTATGCCTATTGTCTCTCCGTTAATCTTCACTTCCTTCTTTGCAGCATGTTGGTTGTACATTACTTTTGTTTTACTTAAGTTCATTTTAAG
>JAGDQP010022144.1:0-15692 GCA_022664845.1 Lepisma saccharinum
AAAAACGGTGCAATCATGGTTTGAGGAGCATGACCAGGAGCTATCACACCTCCCCTGGGCCCCACAATCACCAGATCTGAACATCATTGAGCCATTGTGGTCTGTGTCAGAAAGGTGTGTTCGGTCTCATTACCCTCCACCATCATCCCTTAAGGAACTGGAGCATGTTTTGGAGGAAGAATGGTACAACATTCCACACACCACGATTCAGGAGCTGTATACGTCCATTCCACGTCGGATCCAAACTGTTTTGGACGCAAAAGGAGGCCCCACACCATACTAGGTATGATTTTCAGACTTTTAGATTTCTTGTCCAACCCCTGTATATATATATATTCGAGCCAACTGTTGTCTTCGTTTTTGAAAAATACGATTTTCAAATTTTCTAACCTCTCTCAAAATTTTACTTTTGCGCCTACAATTCTACAAAAGTTACCATCTTTTAGAGTTTGAAAAACCTTCATTTTTAAAAAAAGGTCCGTGCAAATCCGTCTGAGATATCGCTAAACTACAAAAAAAAAACCCTCCAATTTATTTTGAGGTTAGGTTAGCATCTTTTGAGCTGACATTTGGTGGAGAGTCATCATTTTTCATGGTGAAAATTGTAGTTTTTTTTTTCTTTTATTATTTATCACGATTCATTCCAAGACACTTTTAACAATCTTACCCTCCTAGGCCCTTTTCGAAATGGTGGGTGGAGTTTTTTACTCTTGTAAACATGTACGGAAACTTGAATCTCTCAAAATCCAGAAAAGCTAGAGAGCTTAATTAAAAACCGTTCTGTAGCTCTTGAAGTATACTTGAAAGATATGGAATCACCTTTTCTGAAAATTAATTTCTTTAATCCAATAATTAGACTGAAAAATAAGTAACGAATTGTATAAAATGTGATTTTACCAAAGTTTTGGAGTGAAGGCATTGAATAAAATTTCTCAAAATTTTCTAATATTTAGAACTACCGACCGAGTGTATGTACGCAAAAAAAACATGCTCCTAAATCACACTCCTTTTCTACGGATGTTCAAACATGACTCTTTGCGAAAAATGCCGGATTTCAGGCTTAAATGACTCAGATGGGTCCTCATGAAAAAGTATGAAATTTGGTATCGAGGAAACATCGCATAACATTTCTTTAAAAGTCGTTATGATATCTTCAGATATGTAGAAACCCACATATGAAAACTATTTTTTTTTAATGAAGTAACCATTTTCTAAAATTATCCAGGGAAGACCCAATTTTGCTATCATTAACCTAAACCAATCTAATCTTCGTTATCTAAAATCACTAATGTATCAAATGGTCCACTTAGCGTGACTCAACCTGGTGGTGTTTTAATAAGACAAATCTCGGCAATATTTTTCTAGTTGTAATAGTAGCTCATGGTTTAAACCTTTGCTCTCTAAACCAATGCCATATGGACATGGGTTCGAGCCCTGGTTAAATTAAACGTTTTTCCTTCTAGTTAATTAGACAATAGTAACTTCTCTTCATCAGATGACAAAGTATAGAAATTGCAACCAAGCCAGAGAGAGAGATATATATCACCATTTCCATATGAAACAAGCATTTCAGAGTATTTCTTTACTGAAGTACAGTTTAATCCCTTAAAGTGACTCATCGTTCGTGGGGAACATGAGCTTTGGGGATATTGAATTTGCTGTATGGTACTTTGATCCGACTTTGGATATAACAACATTTATTTAATTTGTATTTAACGTTCAATTATAATATATCGACGTTCTTTCAACACCCACCACTTCTCTGATGTTATATTTTCATTAATAGCTGATGTCTTGAAATGCTTGTATGGATACATATAAAACTGATTATTATTATTTTATCTAACTATTCATGCCTTGAGGAATATATCATTACATAAAAATATTTTTCCAGAACGGAATTCGAACCCAGGACCTCACGATTAGAAGTCACGCGCTCTACCACTGAGCTAACTTGAACACATATATCTACTTCTTTCTGATAGAATTCCTTCTGAAGAAACATGACTGAATTTTCGGTGTTCAAGACAATGACATTGATACACGTTGCAACTGCTGTTGTCTCTCCTTTCACTTGTTTATTGTACTATGAATGCGAGAATTAAATTTGCTGCCTTCACTTTCATTGCAACTGTGCTTTTATGTATGGAAACGTAGGTGACAAAACGATCACGTGCTCAGATGTTTGGATGGTTTCGAAATACTGTATCATTACGTATTTTAATGAATGTTACTTTTTTCTACACTTAATAACATTTCAATGTCTTATTGCACCTAAAAGAAAAAAACATCTGCACGTTGTTGTTGTTTTTTTTTTTGTTGTTGTTGTTGTTTTTTAATTGCGAAGGTTCATCCTTTCTTCCAGGGCTGGAACCTGGCATCTTTGGCTTACTGCCTCCGAAGACACCCGAAGTTGGACTTGGAGAATTTTCAGCTCAAAACAGCCTAATCAATGCGGTCATCCTTTTTGGAATAGACTGTACACTCGAAAAGTCTTAAGTCGATTGGAGTAGTACTGAGGTACAAGATTTGAACAGACAGACAAACAGAGGAGTGAAGTGAAATAAAAGTTTAATAAAAAGCGAAATTTCAATACTTTCTTATTTCATTGTCAGTTTTCATATTACTCCAACTTTAATACAGTATATTATAATTAATTATAGTAACATTTAAAAATGGGTCGTAGAGCTGACAACTCTACACCGCTAAAACATGTCAAGAAATAGTAACAGATGGTTCATGGATTCTCCTGAGGTAAAATATTCCGGAGGTAAACTAGTCCCTCATTCGGATCTCCGGGCTGGGACTGCTTCTAGGGGCTCCAAGAACAGGATTAAGAAAGATCTCAGAATTGGAACGTGGAACATACGAACACTATACCAAACGGGCGCTCTTCAGGTGGTGGTACGCGAGACCGAGAAGTACGAGCTAGACATATTAGCGATACAAGAAGTTCGGTGGGAGGGTCAAGATAGCATCCCACAGGGCAAGTACACTTTCTACTACGGGGGAACACAGTCTCACGATTTCGGAACAGGATTCCTCATTAAGAACAGTATCCTTCAGGCGGTTCAGAATATAGATTTCGTAAGCGCAAGACTATCGTACGTTACGATCCGTACTCGATGGGGCAACACGGTTTTATTAAACGTCTATGCTCCGACCGAGGGGGCTACTGATAACGACAAAGATATATTCTACGATGAGCTAGAAAGGCTGTTTGACCGAATGCCGAAGTATAATTCGAAAACGTGTTGGGTGATTTCAATGCAAAGGTAGGGAGGGAAGAAAAATATAGACCTACTATAGGCAAATACAGCCTTCACGAAGAGACCAATAACAATGGAGAAAGACTGATAACTTTCGCGATTTCGAAAAACCTACTGGTAAAGAGCACGTACTTTCAGCACAGAGACATACACAAATAAACATGGGTATTTCCGGACGGCAAAACTCTCAACCAGATCGATCACGTATTAGTAGACAGACGAAGACACACCAATCTAATGGATGTTAGATCGTACAGAGGAGCTGAAGGTGACACCGACCATCAATTAATGATCACAACAGTAAGGGAAAAGTTATGCATCACGAACAGAGAAAACAAGGGGTCAAAACAACTGAAATTCGAAGTGAAAAGATTAAATAATCCGAGCATAAAAGCAGATTACCAACTCGAACGCTCAAATACGTTCGAAATTTTAGCCGACTCGAGTAATAATAATGAAATTGATGTAAGTAAGATGTGGGAGGCAATTCGTGAAACAATTAAGAGTACAGCGAAGGAACGTGTAGGTGAGAAGAAACAACAGAAAAACAAACCTTGGTTTGATGAAGAATGCCTTAAGCTTCATGGGGAACGAAAACAAGCAAGGCAACGACGGCTAAGTAATAAAAGCTAAGCAAATATCAACCACTACAGTAACGCGAAACGAAACGCCACACTCAGGTTCATAAACAAAAAGCGAGAATATCTGACGCTGAAGATTCAGGAGATAGAGGAAAACGGGAAGACAAATAACATACGAGATCTATACAAAGGGATAAACTCGTTAAGAAAAGGTTACCAGCCGAGGTTAGGAATGATTAGAAATGAACGTAGAGATCTTCAGGCTGATCCGACTAAAATTGTCGATGTGTGGAAAAGTTATTTCGACAAACTTCTTAATGTACATAACGGGGAACAAACAGAGGAATTTGAAATCCATACCGCAGAACCGTGGATTTCCGAACCTAGTGAGATCGAGATCGAAATGTCGGTACAGAAATTGAAAAATTTCAAATCACCAGGAATAGACAATATTCCAGCCGAATTAATTAGAGGAGGAGGAACAGCACTAATCAAGGAACTACATAAATTGATAAGTGCTATATTGAGAGAGGAGGAGCTCCCAAAGGAATGGAAAACCTCAATAATAGTTCCGATTTACAAAAAAGGCGATAATCGGACTGTAATAATTACCGTGGAATCTCGTTACTTCCAACCTGTTACAAGGTATTAAGTAATATTATGTTAACACGCCTAAGTGTATATGTAGATGAAATAATTTGAGATCACCAATGCGGATTTAGAAGAAATAGATCCACGTTGGACCAGATTTTCGCCTTGAGACAAATATTGAAGAAGAAATGGGAATACAATGGGACGGTTCATCAGCTATTCATTGATTTTAAGAAAGCATATGATTCTATAAAAAGGGAAATGTTATACAGTATCCTGATACGACTTGAAATTCCCAAAAAATTGGTTCAACTGACCCCACAAGCAGAGTGCGGATAGGTAATAATGTCAGATAGTTTCAAGATTTGCAACGGATTGAAACAAGGCGATGCCTTGTCACCACTACTGTTTAACTTTGCGGCAGAATATGCGATTAAAGAGGACAAAAAGAGACTATCATTGAATGGTTTGAATCAACTATTTGTATACGCGGACGATGTAGATTTAATAGGAGACGATATAGATACACTACAAAGCAACACCGATGTCTTAGTGGAAGCGTGCGATGAGATAGGTATACAGGTAAACATAGATAAAACAAAATACATCATAACAAGCTGAAACACAAGGAATGAAGGTAATAAAAACATAAGAATTAGGGATGAAGTCATAGAGAAAGTAAACGAATTGAAATACTTGGGAGCATACGTAACAAGCAAAAATGAGGTCACGGAAGAAATAAAAAGTTCCTTAGTATCGGGGAACGCATGTTTCTATTCAGTCCAAAAACTTCTAACATCGCGATTAATATCAAGGAAATTGAAAATATACAGAACGGTTATTCTGCCGGTAATACTTTACGGCTACGAAAGTTGGAGTACGACCTTAGCAGATGAACATAAATTACGTGTAGTTGAAAATAAGGTTTTAAGAAAGATATACGGGCCGAAACGGGACGAGATGACTGGAGAGTGGAGGAGACTGTATAATGAAAAACTCCACGGACTGTACGATTCACCAGATGCCATAAAAATAATGAAATCGCGACGACTAAGGTGGGCAGGCCATGTAGCTCGGATGGGGGAAAAACGAAGATTATATTCTACCCTGGTTGGAAGGCCGGATGGAAGGAGGCCATTGGGAAGACCGAGACGTCGATGGGAGGACAATATTAGAAGAGATCTTCGAGAAGTGGGTGTTCGTGATGAAAATTGGCTTGCCCAGGATAGAATCCAATAGCGAACGTTTGTTACTGCTGCGATGAACTTGCGAGTTCCATAAGCCATAGAGTTAGTTAGTTAACATTTAAAAATGTGTTAATACATCGTTAGACTATCTCTTGCTATGATCCTATGAAGCGTATGACTTTCAAAAATATAATCAGCCCTATAATATACATGTTAACGTTCTTTGTCACCCTTCGCTGGAGATAAGCTACTGATGATATGTATTTCATTTTGGGTGTTTTACTGGCAGTACACTCATCCAAGTCTACGTGAGTCTGCAAATGAAACAAAACTAGAACTGAAATGGCTAGAATTTAAATTTTGGTAAATTTCTTCGAATGAGCATGGCCATTTCATTTTTGAATTTGAATTTAATTTTTTAAGGTCTTTAGGAAATTTTGGCTCAGCCCGGATGGATGATGATGAGATGAATTGGTGTAATAAAGAAACTGGGAGAACCCCAAGAAAACCAACACACACGGCGTTTGTCCACCACAAAGCCCAGATGGCACGAGCAGGGATGGAACCGAAGAACAATAGCACCAGAGGTGACTGCTCTACCATTGAGTTACCGCGGCCAAACGGCCATTTCTTTTCAGATTCAGATTTATTAGCGTTCTTTAAGACCTTTCTTTAACAACAATATGAGTTAACAGGTATAGAACTTGTCAATATAAAATATATAAGCTACAAATAAGAAAAATACTACATAAGAATCAAGACTGTTACTTGCAGTCTCACACTAGATACAATAATAATATAGGTACAATAATATAGTTATTTAAACATCTGATCAAGTGTTGTTCACAAACCGTGTTCGTTAGAATAATATATACGATTTCTCAATATTAAAAATCACACGACATGAACTCTTCAATGTTATAAAATTAACCAGCAATTAATAGCTTACTTACAGTTTTCCTGAAGGTTTTATCTGATTTAACATTTATTACATACTCAGGCAGCTTATTATAAAATGTAATGCTTCTATGCATTATTGACTTTGCATACAGCTTTACATACAATTTTTCATTGTTTCTGGTAAAATCCCTGTATACATCAATATTCTTCGACAATTTCAGTTGCCTTGATATTTGTAAGATTTTTTTATATATACAGGGGACTGTCAGAATATTCAATTTCGCGAGAGAAAAACTCTACAAGAAGCACGATGGGGGATGTTAGTAATTATCCTAACAATTTTCTTCTGAATCTTAAAAAATCTAAGAAGTTTTGTTGACGATTCCCAGAATGCAATACCATATTTTGTGATGTAATAAAATGATAAAATTGTCGATTGGTTTAAAATGTATTTTAGATAACGTATGAGGTAGGTTATTTGAGATAGTCTATTTGCAAGTTTATTTATATGTTCTTCCCACGTGAGTTTATTGTCAATAAAGATGCTTAAAAATTTTAGACTTTCAGAGAATTCGCACACTGAATTTTGATGATTATATCTGGCGTAGTCATGTATGGCGAAGGTCGTAGGTTAAAACACATACTTTTTGTTTTTGTAACGTTTAAGTTTGTTAACATAAAACCATTTTTCTATTTTTGCTATTATATTATTTACTTTCGACTGCATCCTGTTTCGATCTTTCTCTGAAACAATCAAACTTGTATCGTCTACATATAGAATAGTTTTACAATTCGTTGTATTTACTGGCAAATCGTTGATATACAACAGAAAAGGAAGAGGGCCTAGAACCGAACCTTGGGGAACTCCTACATTTATTTCTTTGGGATCTGAAAGTATTTTTTCAATCATATTTGTGTAGGATTTTTATATGTAACCTCAACAACCTGTGTTCTCCCATCTAAGGAAGATTTAAACCATTTATTAGCAACCCCTCGTATGCCATAGCTTTCTAATTTGTTCAGCAAAATACCACGATTCACGCAGTCAAAAGCTTTAGATAAGTCACAAAAAATACCTACAGTATGATTCTTTTTGTCTAAGTTTGAGATTACACTACTGCAAAATTCATTGAGGGCCGTAATTATTGATCTACCTTTTAAGAAGCCATGCTGATCTGTTGTTATGATATTGTTCACAGTTAAATGACTGTTATTTCTGGAGAATTACGGTCTCCATGTTTTTTAAATAGACAGAGGGGATTGTTATAGGTCTATAATTTTCAACATGTGACTTGTTGTTACCTTTATATAATGGCTTTACCAGTGAGCATTTTAGCTTGTCAGGAAAGATACCCAGTTGTATTGAGCTGTTTACGATATGTGATAGTACAGGTCCTATTATATGAATGCATCGCTTAATCACGGTTATTGGAATTTCGTCTAGGCCAGTTGAGTGCTTATTTTTTATTTTCCTTACAACTGACATTATTTCATCTGGTGTAGTTGGAGTAATAAAAAATGAGTTTTCGGTCATGGGAAGACTATCTTACAACAATCAATAGGTTTGTCAAAAAGTTTCAGGTGCAATACTAGTAAAATATTCGTTGAAAAGCTTAGAAACAATGCGCGGGTATTTTGAGTATGTATTACAGTCTGGCAGCTTAATTTTTACATTTTTGTATTCTTTTTGTTGTTTTCCTGTTTCGGCATTTATTACGTTCCAAGCTGTTTTTTATTTGTTTACAGCAAAATTTAATTTCTTAGTGTAGTACATTCGTTTAGCTTCTTTTATAACCTTTTGGATATTATTTTATATATTTCGTATCGCTGAAGATCGGTTTCACTCTTTGTAATTTTACATTTCATGTTCAGAAATTTTAGTTTCTCACTAGAAGTAATTATTCCTTTCGTAATCCATTGCTTTCTTTTTGGTTGATTGTTTTTTACTATTCGGTATGGAAAGACAGATTCAAATATTCGTTTAAACTTATTTTAAAATAATTCATACATTTCATTCACATTTAATCTATTGTCCAGTAAGACCGCAGACTATAGATCTACAACTATAGAAGTAATAAATTCAGCGTAGTTGGTTTCACTAAAATTTCTTATTTTCCTAGATTTTAAACACATGTTGGTAGAGCGCTCACCTCTGGTGCTAAGGGTCGTCGGATCGATCCCTGCTCATGCCATGTGGGCTTTCTGGTGGACAAACACCGTGTGCGTGGGTTTTCTCGGGGTGCTCCCGTTTCCTCCCACTTTCTTCATTCCACCAATTCATCCCATCATCATCCATACGGCCTGAGCCATAGTTGCCTAAAGGCCTTAAAAATAAATTCAAATTCAATTCAATTTAAACACATGTCAATAATTTTAAAGTAATTGGGTACGTTTAGTGCTTGAGCTAAGTGTACGCTGAATCCTAAGTTCTGCGCTGTAATTACAGGAGGCAATATTGGTAAAAATATTATCTATTGTAGTTTCTGGCGTTTTCGTTAAGTGAGTTTGATTATGAATTGTAGCGTGTAAATTATACGTATTTATTAATTCTAATAGATTTTTACAATTGGTGGAATCTTTACCTATATTTATATTGAAATCACCGAAAATAGCTATATATTTATATTCCATGTAACTTATATTTAATACTTTGTCCAGTAATTGAAAAAACAAATCTGAGTATTTGAATCAGGTGTACGATAGACGACCATAACAAAACTTTTTCCGATTTTCCAATCACTTCAATGGCAGTGTACTCAAAATGTTTTTCTACGCTCAATTTTTTTCTGTAATATCTGGCTGACTTGACGCCTCCGTTTTTTATGGTTTGCCGATAATATACTGCTGCAAAATTATAGTCTGGAATAGTAATCTTTCAGCAATTTTCCAACCAGTGTTCACTAAGACATACTATATCAATATCATTAGTTTCTAAAATAATTTCAAGATCAGTGCACTTAATACGAACGGACTGAATATTCTGGTGAACAATTACTAACTATTGTGCCCTTTTTCCAACATTTCATCGAAGATATTATACGCGACTGTGAAGTTTTCACTGTTGATTGATCTAATTAATTCTTGTCTCACTTCATAATTTTATCATATGACAGGTACGTACAACCATTCCGCTCAACTCGCTTCCACCTATTAACTCAGCTTAGAACCCCACCTCGAACTATTCTTCTTTAGACTGGCGTCGTAGATACTATTTCTAGTGAACAGAAGTGTACTAAATACATCTATTCTTTTAAATCTGCCAGCTTAAGCTTCATTTGTATTAATTATCCAACTTTAGTAAATCATTCGATAGTAACCTGTAGATAGTGATCTCTCACAAGCGTAGGCAATGCATGCAAAATGACCTTGATAAATGTACGTAATTTTGTCTCCTAAGCATACGCCACTGTTTGTCGAGTAGGAATGTTGGTGTTAATAATCGGGTCCAGACGAACACACCAGCTATACGTCATAGCCGCCTCAACCTCCAATAAACTGAACTACTATGTGGATTTACATCTATCAACCACATTTCAACTGACGTCATCGAAAGCTCTTTAAACCAGGAACGGATTATTTGTCATGAAAACAATAACAATAACGTTCTTTCCAGACAACCACAGCAATCATGAATTAGTACCAATAAAATGTATAATGATTAAAGAAACAAAATACTGATTCGTAAAGGAAGTATATCGATGGTACCGTACTTTGCAGCTACCTCCTATCTCGTATATAATATATATATTTTTAGAGATACGAGGTAGTGCAAAGTACCATCAATATAGCTGTGTGATTTACCTTTTTATTTACTTTACTCTCACACTCGGTGTTTTAAAAATTAAAGCGTTCTCTTTAATACACAATTATAACCAAGCAAACGATTAACTGTACACAAAAAACTCGTTTATCCGGACTTGATGGGACCGTACCCGTTCCGGATAAACCAGATTAACGATTTTTTCGTTATAAGCTAATGGAAGTGCAGAAATACAGTAACAAAACGGTTTATTTTATGAAAGAAGAAAAAAAATATGAACTGAAGGCAAATACAGTATAACACTGCACACTTGTACTGCGGAGTAGGTATTTTGAAACTGACAAAATAAAAATTATTTTTTCGAAAATCTAATCGGTTAAACCGAAGTTCCGGAAAAAACGAGGTTTTAATGTACAAATGTACCTCCCCCTCTTCTTTCTCTTTCTCTCTCTCTCACATACACACATACATTTTGTTCCTTTTGTATCTACCTATCTTCGCACACTAAAGCAAACGACGGAACTCAGAGGTCGCAGTATAGACTTTTATCGATTTTTATACTAAACTAGCCCAAGTACTCCCTGTTTACGATGGATTTCTGTCTGATTTCTGGTGTTCTCGAAAATATTTATTGACAAAATGTACAAAAGAGTTGGCAAATTGCTTGATGGTATGTATGTCTGCGACAATTGGTAAAATTGACGTATTAAAATTATAATTATTACTATAATAATTATAATTCTTTATAATACTTAACATGCTTTGGTTACTTTAAAGTTTGTTCGAAGCGTCCAGTTAATATGCTTCAAGGTTGTTGATTATTCTAACTATACGCACAGTATTCTTCTTTCAGTCTCTTAGGTACACATGAATCTTCCTTTTCATTAACCTTTTTTATTCCCAACATTTGCAATGTATGTTTTGTTAAGCAAGGGAGGCTGTGGCTAATTATCAGTGATAATCACGAACTGAATAGTCGACAACGAAGAAAGGCTTTTGTTTGGGATTAGGAATATGGCTCTACGTAGCCATGGTTTTCAAAAATTATCAAATTCTGTATGGTCCCGACACCACCACCCTACATGATTTTTGAAACGCTATTTACATTTCTAACAGCGTTTAATTAAGCCAGAAATTGAAAAGCTATTTCTAATAGTAATGGAGTTACATTTATATTTACAGTAACACATCGTTAATCCAGTTACCGATAGTTCAAATTTCGCTTAATCCGCACAGCATACAATGATCACTTGATACACACAACCATACATCATTAGCTAAGAAAATAAGCTTATAACTGTCCGAAAAGCAACACGATATAGACAATCTATTTAAGCCAATTCCTGCAGCAACTGTTTTGAGTGGAGATGATGTTTAATGCCGAAATTAAATAATGATCCCATGCAGCTCACATACGACTGTAAAGTTGAATACAAGATGATCTAGCAATTGTTCGTTTACTTTCTTGTTGTCCAATAAAAAAAACTAGACGCACTGAGTGTATTCACGAGAAACTACTTTCACATCCATGATTTTAACTTTGTCAAAAAAGATCTATTTTGAAAAATGATCAAATAAAAAATAATGATATTTAGCTCAACAAATTATGATTGTTCATTTTAAAAGATTTCAACAACTCGTACAACTTCCCTTGCTACACCTATTCCATGTTGGATGTGATTATGTATTCTAGACATTTTCTTAGAAAGCACAATTTAGTTGCATAATTACACAAAAATAAACAAGGATTTGATATCTATGACAATCTCCAAGATATAAAATACCTTAACTGCTAAATACAGTGACCTTGATTGAACAGTATAATATACCGTCTCAGTATTCACCATCAAATAAGTGAATATCGACACGTTTCAATAACGCGTTCGCTATATCCCGTCTCTATCTTCTGTTCACTGGGGATATAACAAGGAAGAGGAAAAGCACGTAGTAGTGCTTTTAAGTTAATATATACCATCCTGACATTCCCCTAGTGGGAAACAAAGTCGGATTCTTGTAGGCATACGCAGAATACAATAGTGCGCGCTCAATGCTACAAAAGCTTGAATAAAGATTTTTGTGATTTGTTTTGTAGATGCGTTGTGTTAAATAATAGCTTCTAGTACACATAATATTGATTTGCATTGTACGTAGTAGATTCATATCGCGCCAGGTGACAAGCAATTCCATTTTCTAAAGGTTGGGGTCGATATTCATTTCTTAGTTACAGAAACCACACATGCAAAGTATTCGATTTGGGAAGGAATCGAGTTTGTATTTACTACATGTAGAAAGATTTTCAAGCTGACAGAGAATGCTCGATGTCTTGGAGAGTAGTTCTCGTTGAAGTTCGTGTAATCGATACCAGCTGACGCTCCACACAAAAGTGGAAGGCAACTAGACCATGTTCGACGTGATTTACTGCATTCCACTTTTTCAGTCTTAAAGTGAATTTCTGAAACATTTACTACATGTAAGATTAGGAATTTCACTACTTTTAACAAAAATATCCCATTTTAAGAAATAACAGAGATGTGATTTTAGTTCAACATGAGCAACGACATCTTGAGACTGAGTTTTGAAGATCACCTCTACCTGAAGAAAAGGTGTGGAAACAACTCAAATTTTATCCGTATTAAGCAGATTTGAAAATTAAATGGATTGGTTGAAACAGAAGCTCTTGCTTTAATCGTGTTGTTTAAGCATTTTCAATATTTTAAATATCTTTGCAGCATGATTTAAACCTAAATTATTAAAAACTAGTACGTTTCGGTATCTGCGACTGATATTCTTGCTGTACTGAAAGTAGAATTTTAAAAGAGAAAATAGATAAGAGGTATATTCTTCTTCAATGCAATAACAATTGCTTCTGGATTCTAGAAATACTTTCGTGTACTAACACCCGATTCCTAGAAGTTTGACGATTCTAATAACAACAGAAGTTATTGCTATTAGAAAAAAACGATAGATTTGTTGTACATCTAATAATTATGCTACAACTGGTTTGATATCGCTTTTCCAGAATAAGTTAAACGGAAAGTGGATCCAAGGTGTGTTCCTTTATTTTTCGAATTAAGTTAGATGATATGAGTTGAACATGTAACTACTATGGGCTAATCCAGACATGGGCAGTATAGCGATACAAAAGTTGGTAACGTGACAAATACTCGATAGTTCGGAAAAAACGTATTGGTATCGAATTACTCAATACTTTTAAACGGCATCGAGTATCGGAATAAGATATACTTTGTACGATACTTCCTGACCAAGTCACTCCACTCATTGAAAGAAAGATCCAAGACAAGGAATACGTCCAAATCTAGATGTCAGTTGTGAATATTGTAAATTCTGATTTGTACTGGCAACCTCGATAGAAATGATATAACATTTCCCGGCAGTTATCACGTGGAAATCATTCAATAATATGATGGAGGAATAAGTAAGTACATCCAAATATAGTTACTTATAGACTGCGAGGAGGAAGTACTGAAGCACCATCCCCCCGAACCAATGAGAAGGGGTTTGGAATAACTGGAAGTCTATATAGAAAACCTACACAACAATGCAGGCTCACTCTGGAATGGAATAAGACAAATAATAAAATAATAATAGTAATAATAGAATTTACTCTGGAATGGAACGAAAGGAAAATCAACTTTCTAGACGTGACAATTCAGAAAAGAGCAAATGGGCGGCTGGAAACAGACATTTATTACAAACCAACAATGAGAAATGAGCTCTTGAAGGCCAGCTCAGCACACCCAACACTACTGAAAAACTCACTGATTAAGAGTCAAGGACTGAGACTTATGAAAACTTTGGTAAACTTTATATTTACATGAGCCAGTCTAGGAACTTTGGACTTCGGCCCGTCACGATTCGCACCTTAGCTATTAAAATCCACACCCATGCCGGGACTCGAACCCGGGACCTTCGAGCCGTTGGCCTACCGCCGCAGACCGCACGAGCGTTGGCACTGAGACGTATGAGAATTGTTAACAAAAAAGAGTAACTTTAAAAAAAAAGGCTTTTAGAAATGGGGAAACCCTTCAAAAACAGTCTACAACAAAAATGTAATAAAACAACAACGAAACTTCTCACAAGAGATAGTAGACAAGAAACACACAGTAAATGGAAAGTAAACAGCATAATCTTACCTCTAACATACCACCCAAACTATGAGAACAACTTAATAGGAGTGTTCGGAATTCCGGAACATTCCGGAATGGAAATCGGAATTCCGGAAAGTCGGAATTTCGTAAAGTGGGAATTATGAATTTGAATTTAATTTTTAAGACCATTAGCCTAAAGGTTTTAGGCAAACTTGCTTCAGTCCGATGGATGGTGATGGCATGATTGATGTAATTGAGAAAGTGGAAGGGAACAAGAGAACCCCGAGAAAACCCATGCACACGGTGTTTGTCCACCACAAAGCAACGAGCAGGGATCGAACTGACGACACCAAGCACCAGAGATGAGCGCGTTACCTTTGAGCCACTGAGGCACTCGGAATTTCGGTATTCCAAATTATGAATTTGAATGTAGGACTTTGTAAGATTTTAGCCTAAAGGCTTTGGGCAAATTTGGCTCAGGTCGGATGGATTATGATGGGATGATTGGTGGACACAGGATAGCATGGAGAAAACCCACGCACGCGGTGTCTGTCCACGACAAAACCTACATAGCACGAACAGGGACTGAACCGGCGAAAGCAAGCCAGAAGTGAGCGCTTTACCATTGATGCACCACGGCACTGGCAATTCCGAAATGGCGGAATTTCGGAATCCAAGTAATTCCGAATTTCGGAATTGACTTTGGACTTCTGAACACCCCTACAACCTAAACACACTAATCGAAAAAAAAATTGAAAAATGTCATAAGAAAATATGGAAAAGAAGAATGGTGGAAAACAATGCCACAGGAAACACTAATGATAATATATAGAAGACCTGACAACCTGACACGCATTCTAATAAATGCGACCTCCTCATAGCACAATGACCAGAAGGGTAAAGGACTGAAGAATAAAAAATTACCCACCCACCCCTTCCGCATACACACATATGAAGAGGAAGTCCCGAACAAAACTGTTCCAGTACAGGACAAAGCCAACCCAGGACTGAACTTACAAACAACACTTAAAAAAACCGACTGAATACAGAATAGAACCGGACTAGGTGCTAGAAAACAATACCCAAACCAATTATAGAAACAGGAACAGCCGGAAAACAGGGTAAATAATATACAGTACACAGAAACAGAGTTAAAATTACTGAAGACCTTGAAATAACATATAAGGAAGAAGAGAAGAGGGAAAGTAATCCTGGGTATGACCGCACAGTTAATGAGCGAATTATTAGCAGGTGTGAAAGGAATTGAATTGAATTGAAAAATTCTTTATTTAAGC
>JAGDQP010022144.1:16092-30822 GCA_022664845.1 Lepisma saccharinum
ATATATATAGACAAAAATAAAAAAAAAGGTTACAAAGTCAATTGAGTATAAAAGGTAAAAAAAAAAAAAGGCGAACATATGTAAATTTACAGTAATGGAATCTGTTGGAAAACAACAAAGTGAAAAACATATAAGCATGCATACATATACTAACACGGATACTGTACATACAATACACAAAAGCATAAAAGTTACGAGGAAGTCAAGTTAGACACTCTTTGACGGTACAGGAAAAAAAAAAAGCTGCGTGAAATTTCGTTGTTCATATTATGCTATAAATATCATGTGTGCTTGAGCTTACCCGCTGTTGGCATAGTAAGTACGTGTTTAATGCTTTCTTGAAGGCATGAAATGTTTTAATTTCTATTATGGAATTAGGTACAGCATTCCATGACCTGGCAGCGAATATTGAAAATGATGCGCTTGTTTGTTTAAGCCGATGACATGGATTATCTAAGTTCTTATTTCGGCGTGTCGAGTAAGAATGATAAGCAGATCTATTTATTAGCTTCCTATACAGATATTCGGGACATTCTGTTTTAAGAATTTTAGAAACAACACAGCAATAGTGTAAATACCTTCTTCTTGACATTGTCAGTAAATTGTTGTTATTGAGAACTGGCAGAATATGTTCACATTTTCTTAAGCCAAAAGAGAAGCGGACACAAGAATTTTGAACCTTTTGTATCAACTTAGCTTGGTTTATTGTAAGAAGTGGACCATAGACAGTATCACAATAATCAAATAAAGGCAGTACCAACATTTGTGTGAGAAGAAGTCTTACATCTTGTGATAAGCAGTCTCGAATTTTATAAAGATTTCTTAACACCCCTACGGCTTTGGAACATTGGGTAGACACATGTTTGTTCATGGTTAATTTCGCATCGATTTCTATTCAAAGATTTTTTATGTATTCTGAATACTTAATGTTTGAGGCCATTAACTGTAAGTCTAAATCGTAAGGCGTGATTTTATTGAGTTGATGAGAAGTTCCCAGAACAGTGTACGTACATTTTAGCGGGTTAATTACAAGTCCATTATTAACGCACCAGCTACTGATGGCATTTAGGTCTTGGTTAAGAGCTTCAACCGCTTCAAAGGAAGGACCGGGCTTCCCATTACCAAGAAAAACAGGAACAAAAATTTCAAATGCAGCTCTTTTATACTACTGTTTATTTTAGATTTGTGTTTTTGAGGAGTATCGGTATCTTTTACTCGTATCGATATCTAGATACCTTTAGACAGTAGCTATCTTTTCCATGTCTGGCCTAAACACGTCTTAAGTCTGAGGAATGACGTTTCTCGGTAAGCATTCGTTACGTGAAGGTCGTTAACGGAATTGTCCTGGTGAAACTAAGAAAATCCCTGGACAACTCAGTCAGAATGGTTGGCAACAGGATTCGAATCTGCATACCCCCCCAATGCCGATCCGAAGGCGTGACCATAAACACTGGACAGAAGGTATGTTCATAACACCACGATCATCAAACTATACCCATGCATCCATAAATTGACGTCCACCTGCCCATTTTTGCTAGAACACTTTTAAAAGCGCTCGGTAAACTTTATCTACCTGGGACTTTCAATCTTCTCATTAGATATGAACTACGTGGAACACATCCAAAATGTTGTGGACCTGTTCCGTCGATCTTTAGTAAATATTTGGTATCTACAGATCCGCTAAAAATGGAAGAATATTTAACGGGAAAACCTACTGCAAATTAAGCTAAGTCACAACCTGTATACCTCTAATCTGGACAAATTAACGAGCTTATCATTTAGTTATAATGACCTGTTTTACACAGACATAGATTCCATGCTGAAATTTGAATTTATTTATAGATTTAGACAAATTTGGCTCAGCCGTGATACCGTACGAGAAAGTCTGTTGGAAATAAGTCGCCAGAGCCTAGTTTCAAGATATCATTCCAGCACTTGCCTGGTAACAGAGAAAAACTGTCAGGATGGGCGGTCTCTGGAATCGTTGCCAGGACCTTTCGGTTGTTACGCTAAGGCCGCTCGATAGGTTTATGATACCTCCCACCGAATAAAGATAATGTTAACATTCTGGTGATGTACAGTTTTAACTGGAGTCCGAACCACCAAAGGCGACGCAATTACAACCGCTGGAGACTGCCTGGACTGCAGGATTTACACTCATATCAAACTGGTGGACCCCATACCTTGTGTAGTTGCTCTTAACCAGCATTCAGGCACGCCTATCCATCATTCAGTGGGTATCCCATTAATTCTGCTAACTCAATTATACTCTACTTGTTAGAGAATAAGTAATCACTTTATGTATTCCTGCATATGTAGCTGCGTTAGAACTTGAGATCTATTTAAATTAGGTACTATCTTTCAAGAAAGTAAATCCCACTTGTTGGAGGCGCTGAAATCAAATTTTCCAACTATGAAAAATTTTACACTGCACATGCATACTTTCAACTACTTGTACTCCGATTCTTTGATAGATGTGTTTTGTTTGTATATTCCAGAATACTTCTCATACATAGCAGACATAGTAATAAAAGATAATATAGAGAAAAGACAATCCTAGTCGATAATAATAAAGCAGAAACATACTCAGTACGTAAAAATTAAGTGGTAACTGAAACGAGAAAATACACTTTCACTACATTTACCACGGTGTAGTGGTTAGCGAGTTATCGTTCTACTTAAAAGGTTATGAGTTCGATTTCCCGCTCTCCTCGTTAATTTTATAAGTGAATGTTGAACCCATTTAGAAAATCACCTTTGTTCTTCACCCATAACTTACCATTCTATTTGTAGTTGCAGTGAAATATATATTTTAGTTTGTAAATTAACAACTTTAAACTCGATAATGTTATTCATAATGTTTCGAAGTCTTTAGGAAAATTCAAATTGGTCTTAGTGACTTCTATCTTATGGTCAATCATGTATTATTTTTTATTTATGTAACATTAATTTAGGGCAGCAGAAAAAAAAAAACAACGATAAAACACAAAGTAACCCAGTCTAACCCGTAAGTTAAATAAAATGCAAACGCATTTTACAACGAGGAGCAGAAAAACACAACTCGTTCTTTACCTCGCGTTTCCAAAATCAATTTTGACAATATGTTACTAGATGGCTCTGCCTTTAGCATAGATTTGCACTCGCCCGAAATACAAAAGCAATCTAGGTTCGAATTTCTTGAATGGAGATAGCTTCGAATTATCGTTTTTGTATTTCATTTCTGTGTCATTCCTTTTCACGTTATAATGTTGAATGTTCATTTCATTTTGTGTATTTTATTTTCGTTTCCTGTTGCTTGAGATAAAAATCAGCATTTTGTTTGCCTGCGAACTGGCAATATATGAAACAGGAAGCTCTCACGTGTCCAACATATTTCTCAGGTTTTCAACAAATCTTGCGTATTAATCCCGTGAATCAGTTGCGGGACTATCTGTTAGGAGCAGCAGGAGGACATTTCAGGTGGGATTGGGCGTAAACTACGGAATTGCTTAACTAAGAAAATGTGCACATCATTTATCATAGAACATATTTTATTAGAGATGGACGCCGCCAAAGCAAGGTAGTAAGAAACATTTATTTCGGCAATGCGAACATGAAGGAAAGATATCATGTAATGAAAAATTAATGTTAGGTTCCCTAAACTGCTTTACTTAAAAACGTGAATTCAAATTTTATCTAAGACATTCAGGAAAGTTTGGCTCAAGCTACATGCAATATATAAGAAGAGCATTACAAATACAGTGCTTGCCTGAGAAATTTGACCAGAATCCTGATTAAGCATTAACATACAAATGTTAGCTTTCTCAAATACAAACTTTACTTTACTTTACTTTACAAAAAAAAAAAAAAACTTTTGAAAGTGTTAGAACTAAATAAATTTGTAACAGTAATATTTGCATTTTTGCTTCCTAACAACAATCCAGAAAATAAGTTAGAAACTGGTGTTAAATTTCAGCAAGAAATCTTTTATATAACTTGAGCGATGGGAAACTACACAGAAACAGAGAGACAAAACTCCTTATGCACTGTTCATTTATAAATCCTTTGTGTCTGTTTCACGTATATAGAAGACACATTCTTGAATGACATAGTTATAAATGAATTCATGAAAGTTGAGTATTTTTAACATTGCGTACTAAGCACACAAGTTGATATAAGTGGTTCGGAGTCAGGGATTCCGCCATAATTTTCCGTTTGGGTGGGGATGTAAAGTCAAAATTGGGAGATTTGCATGGTTTCTACCGATCTTGGGCCGTAAAAATTTTAAGTTGAGATTGTTCTCAAGAATTTGGGGGGTGACAATCCCACAGAAGGGGGAGTCTCGCTGAATAACTGTTCGGAGTCCACGTTAAACTGTAGGTCCCTTCCCTGGGACGTCCTCTCTTTCCTATTGAAGACAATGACAACCGTCATCGGTTCACCCTGCCCAGGGACTTTTGGGTCAGGACCTGCCCCCGGGCAGAACACACACAATCATCTTTATTGTAAATTAGCTGCTCTCACCTCTTGTTTTAATGCGCCACAGCTCGCAGCTTATATATAATTCACAGCCATATTCAATCCTTTACTGGATGAGGCCTCTCCCGTAGGGAGGAGGTGGTCTACTGCTCCCACGCTGACCAGAGGTGTTGGGAGAGGAGAGTCCAAGCTCTCAACTGTGATCGCAACTGTCTTTTATTCACGGCAGCTCCCCAATTGCATCACGATGCTGGATAGTCACCGTTCCAGACCTTCTTGTTTTGGAAAAAATCCCTTGCAAGTGACGGGAATCGAACCCGGGACACTACGATCAGCGGTCGTCGTGTGTGTATGAGTGTGGTAAAATAAGTGTGAGAAAGAATTTTAAAGTATACTTTCTTTCTAAACCTGCAGTCCAGTAATCGATTGCCGTATTTGACGCCTTTGGCTAGGGGCAGATTTCGGAAAGCAGAGCTAAGGATGATATTTCCAGAGAGGAAGCAATTTTGGATTACGCATGTAGAATTATACACCGTACCAGAACCACTTTACAGTTTATAAATCAACTTAAGATTGTCTAGATCTTTGATAAGTGAATAATTTTTTTGGAAGTTTTGTATGATTTTGAAAAGCAAGTTTACTTGATTTTTTATATGAATTTTAGCCTATTTTAAAAGTCATGGGCTACAGCTAGCGCACATTGTATATTTTTTCAGATGAAAAAGTTTCGGGTTATGGTCATCTTGGTTTACAGAATTCACTTTTTTTCTTTCTTTTAATCTTTAACAAATCTTAGCGCTGTTTAGAGACTCTAGATAAGAATCCTAACGATTTTTTATATAAAGACATTTCGAACTACGGCCATGTTGGATAATGCAAATCAATATTTTTATTTCAGAGTCGAACTCAGCGACCTCTGAAATTTTAAAATATCAAATTTCATGAAATCATATATTTTAAAATTTGCTTTCTCAAGTTTCCGCAGTGAGGGACTTCCGATACGTAATTTTTCAGTTCAGAGTCATACTCAGCAACCATTGGAGCCCTGAGATACGAAACAAAGAAAAGTAAATGAGATTTTAAAATTAAAATGGATCATGTTGCTTCCGTCTTAATTTCGGGAATTATTTCGTTTTACTTAAATATCGATTCCTGAATCTTTGGAGTTCCTATACGTTACATTTCACTAAAATTGGGTAGGTTTCAAAATTGAACAATTTAAATCCACATCCACTGTTTCTTCCAGACTTGTTTTCGGGAGAGCTTTGCCCCCGGGATTTTCAACAGCCTCCCAAAAGAATTAGTTTCAACACTTGTATTACTCATGTGTATTCTGAAATACGAATATAATAGCACTTTCTATAAATACTGTTCATGTTAGTTTGAGGTTTACTAAAAGAATACGACACATTCTTAAGTAAAATTATTGTTATTTTATATTTTTAGCACATGGGACTCAATATGCATTATTTATAATTGTCGTAAGACTTGGTTTAGCCCCCTTCCCCGAGCAAAATCTTCTGAAAGAAACACTGGCCACCCTGTTTATAATGTAATTGAAGGCAAAATATTGATCTTCGTAATTCAATCATTTCAACTTTCGAAACGATTCTAGCATATTTTGGAATTCCCAGATATGAAATTTCACCTCAATCAGATACTTAAAAACTGAAGTTTTGATCTGGCTCCTTCTTGCATTTTTTGAAAGAAATTTCTTAACTTCACGCGGGTATCAGGGTTTATGGAGACTCGCTGAGTACAGGAATCGTGGAGAAATGGAAGAGAGTTCGCTTGTAGTGCGAAAGGTACACGGTTCGAGACTTTCTCAAATCAATATACTATTTTTACTTTTTCTCAAGTAAATTACAACTGTTAATGTGTTACAGTATGCTTTCTACATGTAAATTAATGTTAGTGTTCTGTAGCATTTTGTTTTCTCATTCATATTATTTTTTGCTTCATTTATTTAAAAAATAAGCTAATTTATATGTTTAGCAGATTTTGTGTTGTATGTTTACATAAAAAAAGAAACAGTATGAAAATAAAATAAATAAACAGTTGAAATTATTATTATTATTCATGAACTGCAATGCACTTACTTTAAATAAATGAAGCAAAAATGGAGAATACGAATAAAAGAGCAAAAAGCTACACAGGAGTGGCATAAAGCGTACTGTAACACAACATTTTCTAGAGGAAAAGGAAAAAATAAGATGACAAGGACTCGAACCGCGAACTTTTCACATGAAAAGCGAGCGCTCTTCATTAAGACTGCGTCAAGAAGAGTAATTGCAGCACAACGAGTTTCGGAGATATCTTTCTCAGAGGCTTCACAGGCTTTAGGCCCCACTAGTGGAGAAACTATAAGGCACCATCACCTAAAATTTACACGTTGCACACGCCTTTTGAAACCCTTTCATAGGAACCGGGTCTCACCCAGAAGTAGAATATCAGATTCGGGTACCTTACTGCTAAGAAACTTGGCACAGGTGGGCCGAAAAGCTCTTTATTCAACAGGCCTCTCCTGAAGTTTGAAATATTGCTACATTTGCATTAAGATTATGGTTGAACTGCACAAATAGCAAATAGAGCGCGAAAACATTTTCCAAATTACAGAAAATTGTTTCAAGAAGATCTGAATAGTATCTTTCAAAGAAAATAAATTTTACAATGTGTTCTATATGTTTTAAAAATAAATTGAGAATCTCCTGAATTTCACCACTTGACAACATATTTTAAAACTATTTGAAAGCAATTTTAATACAGAAAAACATGATTGTGTTGAAATAATTTTGAAAATAACGTTAAAAATTATGTCATAGTTTTGTTTTTTAAAAATCGTATTATTTGATATATATATTTTTAAGTCTTACTTTGTGTTTGGATAATAATAATTGGTGTGTGGACTAAAATAATTTGATATAGGCCTATCTGTTTTTTGACTGCTTAGAAACAGTTTTCATTATTTATTTGTTACTAAAGTATGATAATTACAACGGAAGATTATATTTCATAGATGTAGTATTTTGATGGAAAATAATAGCATTGCACTGAAATAATAGAAAAAGACTGATTTGTAAATTTTGCAGTGGTGGGTCTTATAGCTGCCAATAATGCTTGTTTAAGTTTAATTTTTTTTTTTTTTTTTTTTAAAACTTTCATGACGTTTTTTTATTAGTGTAATTTTCGGATTCTAGAGGAAGTCTAAACGAGATTAACGCTTTATAGCTATTACAGTTCATCTATGATCTTGACAGAAAGGTAAGCATTTTACAAAATTCAACCGTTGGGCTTACTGATAAAGAGTTTGGGGATCTTATTTCTGACAGTGAGACTCACTCGACCATGACTTATACCAAGCTGACGTAACTCGATTACCTATAATTCCCTTCAGTTCAAGTGACGGCTGCCGTATCTTTATCCACACGAATTTATTGAAAGTTCCCAATATACTGGTTGGGGAAAAACACTGAGACGACAACTGGTTTCGATCTTGCGACCTTCAGCGCAGAACCTAGACCACTACACTACGGAATAATTGCTTTTCTAATTTACTTTCCGAATAGATCTGTTATTACTTGCTTACACACGTTCGCACTGTTCCTTTTCTTATCTATTTCGTTGTTGTTGTTTCTTTCGTTTTTTTTTTTTTTCTGGTTTGTTCGTCCTACTATCATACATTCAAACGTCTGCATCGTATGAGAAGTCTTTTGCAATATATCTCCTCTTCATTGCTGCCATAGTAACTTCAAAATGAAGCACTAAACATGCGATATGTTTGGCTGAAGCTTAATTTTTCATACCGAGATTAGTTTCCAATATTCTCACTACGGCATGGGATTTACGTTCTTGAAAGATAGTACAGTACAATAGAAGCAAGAATGTGATTTGAAACATGAAAATAATTATCAGTCAAGTAATGCAGTGATAGCTTCAAAACCGAACGATGCTGCGTTTAAGTCTATTTGAAGAAGCAAAAACACGAATTATAGAACCATTTTCAGTGTTATTTATTAAAGAAAGAAAATACTATCATTAACAGTTTTATTAGCCTTTGAAAGGTACAAATGTAGACACAATATTATGCATAGATTGATAGGCACAGGTAATTTGCTAACGCGAATCTCTCCAGAAACTCGAATATTTTACCCAGATATGCCTTAACTGAACACTATTGTTAAGTCATACCTGTAACCAGTTTCCAAACGTAGGTACTTTACATTATTAAAACAAACACATTAAAAATACATAGCATTTCAATCAATAAATGATAAGCACTCTAATCTGTTATTTACGTCTATTACGTGCGGAAAAATAGTGTGCACTCTCGCTACAACTCGATGTTTGGAAGTCCGGTTGTTAACTTTATGAAACACAGATTGGAAGATCAATAATCTGGAAGTCAAGCGGCCAAGTAGACTCCTACACGTTGCAACAGCTGGATATTCAGCAAAATCATACGTCTTTTGAGTAATGAAATTCTACTTTTAATACAAACTAGACTGCCATATAAGTCTACAATTAGAGTAACAGTTAATAACGTATCAAAATTAAACAATACTAAATATTACTACTCGAAAATGAAAATTTACTTAAAGCAGTCTTTGCTAATTTTTAAACTTAAAATTTTCGTGGACCAATTAACAAATTTGATGTCATCTTATGAGAGCAAATCGTATTCAATACACAGTTGAATGTGATTCGCGATAATACAGGATCTTCAGCGTTGGTAGTCATGCGGGCGCGGGCGAGTCTAAAAGAGAAGTTACTTTGGTCCACACAAAAGTACAATGGCACACGTTTTAATACGCAAAGTTGTTCAAGATAAATGCTTCTTTTAGAGTAAATAGGAAAAGAATTTAGCAAAACCAATGGACATATTTGTGGATACAAATTTGTTCAATTAACCTTGATTTTCTAAACACATTCGAACAGAATATAAGGCAGAAAGTTTCTACCGGAACTCATCATAATTACTTTAAGAAAAAACGTTTTCTTTCAAGATACTAACGAGAATACAATTAGCATAGAATTAATTTATATTGTCCTGCCATCTAACGAAAGCCTGTGTTTGCTATTTTTAATAATTCAACTATTTGTTCGTCACAATTTCTAATCAATACTTCAGTTCAATAGTAAAATCTGAAGCATATGAACGGCATAGTTGTTGTTCTGTAAGTTTTTCATATGCTGATACATTACCAGTTAACGTAAGATAAACTTTACTTTTATATGGGGCAGCCTAGTAACTTTGGGGACTTCGGCCCGTCACGATTCGCCTTTAGCTGTTAAAATCCACACCCATGCCGGGACTCGAACCCGGGGCCTTCGATCCGATGGCCTACCGCCGCAGACCGCTCGGCCAAGAATTACAGTACATGCAGTGTGCAAACCATGATTTGAAAAATTATCTGAAGCGTAAAACTGTACAACACAATTAACCTAAGCGTGGGTACATGCTTGTAAAATGCACGTTTCTTCGTACAATAGGCCTAATTTAAAATGCTGTCTTGTACATTATTTATTTATTCAATCAACTCCTAATATGCCATTTTTACATAAAAGGAGATTAACAACAACGAAGGGGAGGATTTGGAAATGTATCTTCCTGGATTTATTCAAGATACCGTCCCAATATTTGCCTGATACGGCCGAGGAAAAGCAAGGAAAACCTCAGGATGGGCAGCCACTTGGCGCAAACGAACTCTACTAACTGAGCTACAGCCGCATGGTAAAATGTACCTTCGGCATTAACGTTCATGGAACTCAAGTTGAATTAAGTTCAATTAAACTGAACATCGCGGTTAAATATACGACAATGGAAATTTTATCATGTAATTCCTTATTTCGTCCGGTCAGCATAACCCGGCCCGTCACAATACACTCAAGTTCGTAGAAGGTTGTACGGGCTAGAGAAAATAATGGTGAAAAAATCTGAGTGTGGCGTGTACAATCGGTTACTTGCGTACTGCGACACTAAACCAAATCTTCAACCATGTCACCAATCGCTATCACATTGAAGAGGATCACGTCAATCGAGATCGCTAATTTCAAATTTGCACTTAGTTTCTCTCTATTGCTTTCATACTTCTCCAGCGGGGAGGAGTGTGTGATGAAATAATGTTTTAGAAGTACAAATGTATGTAAAATAATTATATTTCCAACACTTATTTACCACCGGGATTAACGTAAGATATGATATTTCCTGTGCCGTAATGTGGAAGGCGACGAAAAAGACATAAACCGAAAAGCACATGAGCTAGGAGTGCATACACGTAACGCAGGTGTCTGAGTGACACTGCGTGACTATTAGTGATTCCCCAGTAAACTAAAATATGTCTAAGGGGAACGGGGGTCGCAAACTCCGAGAGTGAATACACAAAACAGTCGTTGTTTATGCTTTCGAGAGGCGGCTAAATGACCATTTGTCACCAATTGTTGAAATTCTTTGAAAGCTTAAACATCAAGAAATATTTTATACCTGTTACTCCAGTACTCCACGTGGAGCTAACGAGTAAATGACAATTCGAAAATGATTAGCCGTCATTGTTGGGAAACTTCTAACCCACTGACTCATTGGAACGGAGAGTTTAAAAATCGAAAGTCTTGAATCGTTCCCGTGAAATACGTATATGTAAATCAATCTCTCGCCTCGACCCCAAAAACATACTTGTGAAAGAAAACTTCCCTTCGTGTTTCTCGAAACAAAAGAAAGGAACAAATCAAAACTCAGAATGATGTTTCACTTTTGACTAGAAGTCCTAACAGTGCAAACACTGCAAAAAATTAAGTTAGTAGTGGTACTATGAACAGAAAACGTAACTCTCCGGGAATTGAAAGTTATTTTCTTTTTAATCCGCAGGTCTCATTGAAAGGAAATGTCTGCGCCCCCTTTCCCTCGTTCTTTTTTTTTTTTTTTTTTTTTTTTTGGCGATTCGCATTCCCATGTGGATAAATTATGTTGCGTTCCCCCAGTAAAAATAAAATAAAAAATAAACAATTTCCAGCACTGAATTAATACTTACTTTACATCGTCAGCGAAGTCGCCTTTGTGAGCCACTGCACAATTCGAAAGGGAAAGTTCATCCGTTGGACATCGGCCCACTTTCATACGCTGCAAAATAAAGAAATACAAATTAACATATTTCACTTCTACTTTCAATAAAACATTATGACCTGAGTCAAAAATACCTAAAGACCATATTACAATTCAAATTCAATAAAAAAAAAAATACACTTCATACAATACGTACTGAAACAGCACGGTAATTTAATAGATACATCGGTCTGACTGAGGGAAGAATATTTCACAAAATATTATTACTATGTGCACGTAAATATGTACACGCTTCTATTGGCGTATGCTAAGCTGATCACACTGTGGTTATACTCATCTCCATACTTTCCTGCATCCGTAAATAAATTACTTTCGGATAAAAAAAAACGCCAAAAGGGTGCAAAATACTTTTTTAAATGAACTATACATGGGCATGTACCGTTCAAGTCGTAGATTTTGACAATTATTTTTTTCTATTAGAACTTCATGGCAAATTAGGAAATTCGTTGTTTTTTGTTTTTTTTTCGATTTTTTCGAGATATTAATTTCTATAATTTATTGTTGATAATTATTGAAGTTCAAAACGTGGTATGATGTTCTATTTTTGACACATCATATCTTAGCAACTAATTAACATGAAGAAGTAATTTTCGTATATGATACGTAGATACTTGTTAGTAGCTTGCGATGTTAAAGATTACATTCATATCGTTTGTATAGGGTGTTCCGGAATTCTTACAACTATGAAGAGAAAATCAAAAATTCCAAGATCTTGGAAATTTTTTACTTTCTTACATAAACACGTACCTACTTGTTTACAATTCTAAGTAACCAGTTCTAGGTAGTTTATCGCAAAAATATATTTGAAAAGTTGGGTGTTTTTGAGAAGTTTCCTATATTTAGACGCATTTTTTTTATATATCAATATATACACTATAGTCACGAAACTTGTGTTCTAACAGTTGACTACGCTTTATTATCGACCAACCATTGGTTTACATCTTATGGCTAAATTGTTTCGGTAAAAAATGTTTAAAAAATGTCCGCCATTTTTGGTCATTTCCTCAAAAAAAAAAAAAAGCCACTTTCAAAATAAGTGGTTTTTTTTAAGTATACTTAGAACATTTGTGTTTTCTAAGCTATGACCCAATTTTGTTAATTATCTGGTATTGGTTTAGATTTTATGACTAAATATTTCCTGCAAAAAAAAAATGTTATTTTGAAAACTCCGCCGTATTTGGACGTCCTTTTATAGAAAAATACACTTTCACAATAATTTATTTTTCAGTATAAATAAGACACTTCTTTCTTGTTGTAAGAGCTAACCAAGGGTTATTATCGAACGGCCACTGGTTTAGATTTTATAGTTTAATGTTTTCCGCAAATTTTCGTTCTTCTGAAAAGTCACTCATATTCGGACGCTATTTTCTCAGAAAACACATTTTTTAAAAAAAAAAAAAAAACCTTTTTCAGTATAGTGGAGAACATAATGTTCTATAAACTAACCGGTTTTCTTAATCGACCAGGTATTTTATTGGTTTAGATTTTACGGCTAAATGTTTCTTATATATATATATATATATATATATATATATATATATATATAGCTTCGGCAGCTACTGAATTTGACGGAAGGAGAGGATATTATTGGTGACTGAAGCAGCTTCTCCCGAAGTGTTTGGTGAACGCACTTTCTTGCAGGAAACATTTAGCCCAAAATCTTAGCCAATGCCTGGTCGATTATGAAACTTGGTCAGTTTATAGAACACATAAGATTTTCATTTATATATAGAGATAGAGGGCAACGCCCTAGCCGAGCTGGTCTACCGGTTCCCGTAAGATCACCGAAGTCAAGCAGCTCTGGGTCTGGTCAGTGCTTGGATGGGAGACCGTCGCACTACTCCAGATGGTGTTGCGTGTGCGGCGTCCACCCAGTGTCGTGAGGCCAATTGGGGAGCTACCTGAATAAAGAGGTAGCGATCACAGTAGAGAGCTTCGGCTATCCTCTCCCAACACGTCTGGTCAGCGTGGGAGCAGTAGACCACCTCCTCCCTCCGGGAGAGGCCTCACCCAGTAGTGGAATGAATATGGCTGTGTATTACTTATATATATATGGTGGACTTTTGAAAATAACATTTTATCTTTTCAGGAAAAAATTAGCCATAAAATCTAAAACAATGCTTGGTCGATACTACAATTTGGTCAACTCTTAAAGCATAGAAGTATCTTGACTCAGTAGCATAAATAGGATTTCGCCTCCCCCCACACAAGGAACTCTTTAGGGTCCTTTCTAGTATCTCCCATAAACAATTTCAGCAAATTCTTGCTGCATGTTTTGGGTAAGTGCAAAACTTCTACCGGTTTTGACGTGTCACAGGATAGCCGAGTACTGATCATATACAGATCTTGCCAGTGCGAGAATCAGTAGTCATGTAATCGGGGAACATTAGAATAGCCACAGGCAGTGAGTGTGGACGTTCAAACAGGAACAGTGAACCGTGTCGGTGAAATGCAAACCGATAAGAACATCAAACACTGATTACCTTTTGAGTTCGATAAAGGTAGTAATGCGGCCTCGGTAGTGAGAGTACTACAAATCGCCCGAAAATATACAGGGTGCCTTTCATCCGTGCGATCGTTTTTGCATGCGTTACATGTGCGTGAGCGCTGCGAACGTTGCATGCGTTACTTGATTTCTTTTAACAGCTTTCTACGTATGCGTAAGGATTATTTTTAGGTTGACTATTTACATAAACGATTATTACAAGAATTCTGTAGAAACCCTGAATTTTATTTGGTTGACTTTTTATGTACACGGTACCTGCGTCATTATTTTTACGTTTATACAACAAATTATAGCAGAGGATGATAATACATGAAATTAATATTTTATTGATTGAACATTTTAAATTACCTAAGATGAATGTAATTTAACAATTTGATTTGCAACCGTATGCGCCGATCAACGTTACACTCATAGTGTCAGACGCACAACTTAACACATACAACATCAATTTGTCTTAAACGTGAACACAGTGGTTAGTCGACTGACCTCTATATAAAGATACAAACCTTTACTGCATTTACAGACTAACGTCAAAACTTGAATTTTCTTCTGTAGAGAAATTCACTTTACTGCTATATTCTCTTAATGAAAGAAGTGAGAAAAATTAGAACAGTTTGAAATTCTGTTGGTTGTTTGTTAGTGAGAGTAA
>JAGDQP010022145.1:10789-30821 GCA_022664845.1 Lepisma saccharinum
AGTTTATATGTTTATATATACAGGGTGGTCCACCTAAAATGTCTACCTCAAATAACTTGGTTACTACTTCATATAGAGCTTTGAAATAAAGAAAATGGATTACTAAGTTGCATATGACAAATCAGATGGTTATATTTTCAGTGTCAGTGGCGGATCGGGAATATTCATACGGGGTAAGAAATATTACACAATGTTTCCTTTCATTTTCACTGCTTGTTGCAAAGAAGTGAATATTTAAAATTTACTCCTCTTTGCCATTTAAAATTTTATTTTAAATTTGCCATTTAAAAGTTAACATCCCGTATGAATATTTCCGGTCTGCCACTGACACTGAAAATATTACCATTTGATTTGCCATATGCATCTTAGTAATCCATTTTTTTATTTCAAAGCTCTACGTGAAGTGGTTACCGAGTTATGTGGGGTTGACATTTTAGATGGACCACCCTGTATATAACTATACTTTAAAAACCATTGAAGTATACACTTCAAATAGTTTTGCAATCTTCCTTGATTACCAACTTCAACCCTGGGAACGCTAAGTCGATTCCAGCCTGGAACAAAAAATAAACAACCCCACAAAAACTTGGCAAACTCGCTCTGAAATTATAGGGAAAGTTTAACAATTGTAAATATAAAAATAGGTAAGAATCCCTGTAACATAAAAAAACAACAAAGTCTGCTCCTTTCCCGGAAATGAACTTCTGAAAAACGTAACACTGAGGAATTATTAGAAAACAAAGGTAACATTGTTCAAGATCGATGATGTAAATGGTCAAAATGTTGATATCTCAGTATTTACTAATTCTGATTTTAAGTCAACTAATTCTAATACTTACGACGAGGACTACATGTCAAGGCAATAGTTATCGATCCACTAACAAGATTAAAAGAAAGCTGTAAAAAATCGTGATGTGATAAGTTATCAATTACAGACTAAAACATATCAAAAGGAGATCGAAGAAGATAATACAATTCCTAAAATTAAATAGTCTGTGAATGTGTCAGAATCATTCAAAGTAAGTGGAAAAAGAAATAAAAAATACTACTACTTACGATAAACTGTTAGGCGACTTGTATGAAAAGACTAAAGTCTGTTTCAACAAAAAAAAAGGACTAAAATCATTGTAAAGAGGCTTGTAATGTAAATTATAAGTACAAAGTAGATACGTCTAATTATAAGCATATTTTTTGAGTACAGCGTCGAACTATTGAATATCCAATGTACGAGCAAGAGATAGAACCACTGACAATAATAAATGGAGATTTGATGTATAAGAAATAGAAGCGATTTCCTTCATGAGAATTGTTTCACTGTATGTCTAATAGACAACCAACATGACAGTACAAATGTACGCTAAAACATGGCATGCCAGGATATTCCACCATTTTAAGAAAGAAATATTTAGTCATTTGCATCATTTGGAAAACCACGAGAGAGTTAGGCAGAAATTTAATTCACGTTACGTTTTAAGAGAGAGAAATTAAAGCAAAGGAAACGAAAATAATAATATGGACATCATGCAGGATTCATCATTATGTTAGACAAGAAAATTTTGTCTTGTTCGAACACACACAAGCACACACATACAGAGAGAGAGAGAGAGAGAGAGAGAGAGAGACACGGAGATAACTGTTTGTGTTCCTAATTAGAAAAAATATCATTTGAAAAGGATATTATTTTATCCTCTCTCTCGCTCTATCTAACGTTTTAGCTCTGGAACACTCACACGCACATAAAGGGTGAGTGTGCGTGAGAGAGTAGCAATAAATAATAAAAAAAATAAAGGTAAAGAGAATCGGAGTAACGAGCGTGTGTGTTCTTTAGCATCGTGACCGTTAGGAAAGACAAGGAGAGAGAAAGACCAATGCAAAATATGAGAACTACATTGTCATGATGCTAAAGAACACACACGCTGTTTACTCTGATTCTCGCCACTTATGCCTCGTAAGTTCTCGAAACGGTGATTAATCTCTGTTTCCAGCCATTAGTTTATGCGAAAAAAGACACTACCTGGTCGGAAATCGAACCCAAGTCTCGCTGTTGAAAGTATGAGTCGTTAGCTGCTACTCCACAGGATTGCTGATAAAATGTTGCTTAATAAATGATATAGTGTTTCTTTCTAAGAATAATAACATCCAAATCGGATACTTTAGATCAAAGAAATGTTCTTAATTGTCTTTGTAACTCCCATAAATTTTATTTTGGCACTTTAACAAACATTTGTAAATCGTCTACTTCTCTAAAGTGACTCAGTTGTTTGATTCCATATTCTGAAGGATTCTTCGTTTTGTATGAGAATTATGATTAGATTGTTCAAGATCGCTTTGCAGAAAAAAAACTGGCTTCAACAGGGTTTGAACCTATGTTGGCTGCTTTAGTACTGAAAAGTCCAGCAAATTTCCCCTACGCCATATTGCCAACTAAAGACATAATCTATGAATGACTAAGTTCAGAGCTGATCTTCGGAAAGAACCAACTTCGTCCTATAAATTGTTTAAACCAAAGTGTACGTCGAAAGAGCCTAGCAGGATAAGATGGTGAAAAGTGCCTTGAAAGGAATCGTGATTTTAAAAAAATACTGCCATATTCAGCATCAACAATGTTGACTCTACACCAAATTTTGGCTCAAAAGATGTTTACCTAACCTCAAAATAAATTGTGTTTTTGGTAGTTTAGCGATATCTGTGTCGGATTTTGACATACAATGACCTTCTTTCTCTAAATTGAAGATTTTTTCCAGCTCTACAAGATTGTAGTTGTTTCATTTATGTTGTCGCAAAATTCAACTTTAGTGGTTTGGTCGTTGTATTTACAGTGGATCGCGTCGGAGCCTGTCACTATGACGTCGCAGGTGGAATAACTTCCAACCTTTTTATAATTTTATTTCTCAACATTTGAGTGCAGGGCGTTAAAATTTGTATGATGTCGTTTAGGTTAGTGGGTCATCCTAGTTCGGGAATGTTCCTAGTTCGTAGGACGCCTCGGGCATGAATGTTTGTGTGCGTTATTTGAACTTAATTCTAAGATTATGAATCCATACAGGTTCAAAATGTATATCAAATTGAACAAGTAAAGCCCGCTTAAGGTGAACAAAGTTTCAAAAAAGTGATGATACCAACCCACTCGGGGACACAGTGAAACACCATAGACCCATATTAAAATTTCACTTTCATTGTACTTCCTCTCACTTTGCACCTCTATAACTGCACTGTTTCCATCAGTGTACAGCTAGGGCTCACCAGTAACCCATCATCACCCCTGGGCAAGATGGTTCACCCTCACCTGTCCGTCTTAATGTTTGTGGCGTGAAACTGCACTTCATCTCCATTGCTCATTAACCATCATCATGATGGATCCTGAAACCTGACATGTGATTATAAGCATAAGCTTATAATGACCACGATAAATATGATTTAAATAAATAAAGGATAAATAAATTTTGTAACCTTTCTTAGATTACCCCCAATCCTAAGCATCCTCCTCTCCTGTACATACCTTCCCTATCAAGAAGGCGTAACCCTCTAGTGGGTGTTAGCCACACCGGTGGCTAGTAAAAGATGCCTTGGGCCTCTCGCGAAAAAAATAGCTGGCAGAGGGAAAATCTTGTATAATCCTGTATTTTAAAAAAAAAAATATTGTAACCAGCGTTTATATTTCATTGGTCTGATGTGGTGGAGGGCTTGTCTGTGGTTGCCGAGGGATGCTGAAAAGCACTTACTTGATCATTGATAAGGTACTCTACTGTTTTGTTAGAGGTATCGTCCCACTACGGCGTAGACTTGGGGCATGCCATGTAGGGAATATGTATTCTTTTAAACCCACCCAGCACGAACTCAAGGAACGACCTGGGAGAAACGTTTACAGTTCCAAGCTGTACCGCACAGCAACTACTGTATAAGGACCATACGGACCATTTTTATATATTATTTGAAGATAAGAAGATAAGTCAATTTACAACCCTCACACCACCGTCTCAGCTTCAACTTCATGCACCTACATCCTCACTTTATAACTTTGACGTCATTCTATCTTACGTTGACAGTTGATCCTCGTCCTCACCCTTATGCGGTGAGTATGAGGGCAAGTAAAAGTAAAATCAATCTTCGTGAGGTTGAAAAATAATGGTGTAAATAACAACAAAAGATCTAGTCACAAATAGAGCCATGACTATTGAAATGTTCGAATGATATTCCTTCATTTCTGCAATTTCGAATATTCGAATAACATTCGAAAATTTCAGTTTATTCGAATTTTCAGTTGAATATTATACGATATTCGTTAGAAGAATATTGGCAGCAATAGTTTCTACCTGTAAAAGGAGTAACCGGGCCCAAACACAAATTCATCAGTCAAATCCAAAAGTGGCATTTGTTAGTGCTATATTACTGGTGATAAGTGTCGAGTTACAACATTAGTGTTCAATCAAATTTCTGAATTTAAAATTATTGTGAATTTATATGTGGTCTTTAGGTATTTATGGCTCAGGCAGGGATAGGGAGGAGAAAGGATGATGGGAAAGAGTGAGCTAGGGCCTTAGTTGAAAGTGCCATCCTGGCATTTGCTTGGTTCGATTAACAAGAATAACTTGGGGGAAACCTAAGTCAGGATGGTTTGTTTCTATGATCTAATCTAGAATTTAAGGAAAGAAAAGTCACGACAGCTCGGATTGGAGGATCATGAAAGTGCGGAAACAGGGAGAATTGTTGTTTGAAGTCATGTTGAATTTGGTAATTGAAGCCACCATCTTAAATTTACGAATACGTTCTATAAGAATTTAGAAATAAACTTAATAAATCTTTCAGTCAGTAAAGCTTCTGTTAAAAGGTCCTGAATAAAAACATAGAAGTAATAATAATAATAATAATAAATTATATAACAACAAGGCAAAATTTAGTAAAAACTTTTTAAGTTTTATGTAAGTATTCAACATTTTGTTCTTTAAATTCCCAAGATATTAGCTTCTGGCACCTACACTGATGAAGCACTAATGTAGCAATTTCTGTACTAGGAAGTAGTAACGATACGCTAACGATGACGCTCGATTTCAACGCTAGTGCTTTTGTGGGAAACTAGCGTGAAATTGGCCCTTTTCACACATTTTTTGTTAATTCTGGCTTTAATTTTGAAGCGCTGACGAATTGAGTGATAGCACTTAGGGGCACTAATAAAACACTAAACGATGCACTATAGGCGACCGTTAGTGCTGCCTTACTTGGCTAAAAATCCGACTCGAAATATTTCCCCATGTATTTTAAATAGCATTTTCTTTGCTTATATCTCCACTAATAATGAAGCACTAACGTAAGGATTAGTGTTTTCGGGAAGCACTAACGATGAACGAACGATTGCGCTAGATTTCAACGCTAGTGCTTCGGTGGAGGTGCTAACGCGAAGTTGCTCTCCCCACAGTTTACTGTTAATTCTGACCGTAATTTTGAAGCACTAACGAATTAAGTGGTAGCACTTAGGAGCACTAACCGATGCACTATAAATGGTCGTTAGTGCCAAAGTGGGGCACAAGATAGCGGTTTGGTAGAAAATATCAGCCTCACCTACCGTTACTTTTAAAAACTCAGTGAACAGTTCTAAACAGAGGACTATTATATTATTATTAATGTCATTTCTTATCATGGGCTGATAAGGAGAGAGACCCTGGGGGGGATAGGCCACGAGAGAGACCCTGGGGGGAAATTACTTAAAAAACTATAATTTAGAATGAAACATTTAAGTCATTCTAAAATGACTGGAGGGCAATGGCCCCATTCCCCCCATCAATAAGTCCATGTTTCTTATTCAAAACGCTGATATAAAAGCTTTACTACTACTTGCTTGCGGCCGTAACTTGGTTGGTAGAATAATAGGTGGCTCAGTAAAGTTTATCATTTTGCAGGAAGGAAGAATTACATAAAATCGCTAATTTAAAAAAAAAGTCTACGCCAAGTATAATAAAATCAAATTACTGTTGTAGTCAGCGAATGACCAATCTTTCAGATTTTAGTAATAATGCATTATTGAAACTTTGTCCACTTTTCGCGTAATCGAAAAAGCGAGAGTGAGTCTATTTTTTAGACGTAAACATGGCACACAATAATTAATAGATTATGGCGTTGCTTTGAAAGTTATATTGGAAGTGTTTTCTCAAATTACTTAACATTCTTGTTTCTACTTATATTCTCCAACATTAAAAGACACTAAAGTCAAAATAACCCATTTTTTGCATGGAGTCTATGCAAGAGAACATATTCCATTAACCTATGTTGAAAGCAACTACGAATAGCCTTTCGAAAATAGTAATTAGACACAATCAAAGTTTCAGTGTGTTTGAAACTCACTACGCCTTCAAGCAGATGTCGTCAAGGTGGGACATTGGAATAAATATTTTCTGAAGAGTTAGAAATATTCATACTTGTTCATGTATTTTAGTCTCATTGTAGATAATGCAGACATTAAATTTCCCGTTTTTAATTCACTATTATTGCCGTATATCTTAATTGTAATGTATTCGGTATCTTCTCCAAAATGAGTGTACATCTAAAATATTTCACACAAAAAAGTGGCTTGCTTGCGCCGATCAAACATGATTACAGAAAAAAAGTGGAAAATTATATATGAACTGTAGTACGAAGCCACTTATAAAATTTCAAAAAGATATTTATTCATTTTGACAGTGGAGTCCCGGCTCATGACATGCTAGAGGGGTCACGATTGTTCTAGTGGAACTCAGATCTCCCACCCCTGTCTGGTTATGGACCTGGCATCACACCATTTAGTTTCCTGATTTTCCTTAAGTAGCACTAGCTGTAGCAACGTGTTAAAATTTAATACAACTATATTGTAATAAAGGTTAAGATTATTTTTGTTGTTTTCGTGCAATTATACAGTTAAAGCATTTGTAAAATAATGAATTAACTGTTGGATTTGAAGCTAAACGAATTAAATTAACTCATCTTAGTTCATAAAATATATTTTAATTTAATTAAGGCATTTCCTATAATGTAACGTTAATAACATCAATTTTATGATTTTTATTAAAGATTATAAATAATAACACACGTACCACCTATCAAAATTGAATCAAACTTGCTTTGATAAGTGAGAGAGCTCAATGCAAGCTTAGGAAATCAAAGCAAAAACGTATAAACAAGGTTACTCTAGTTTACAAGAATCAAGGCAAATGAAATAGCATTGACAGAACAAGAAAAACCTTGTCTTGGGTAGGAATGTATCCCATTGTGCACGGAACGCTAATTCGATGCTGTAATCAGCAGACAACTTAGCTGGATTTCCAAACGTTATTTACACATACATATAGTAGTGCCAATATATCTTGACATCTAGTCTTCCTTTTGACGCGCTGTCGTTTGAAAGAATTTCGCACCCCCTTGCCACCTGTGGAGCTATGTTGCTACACTTCACAACATGAACTTTGCCTTCAGTCGTGTGAGGGAGTTGAAGAACAAACGGTGGTACACACCCCTTCCTAATTTCCTTGTTGTGTCCTGCTGGGTGGAGCTTGAGATAGAGGAAAATCTTATTCTCGTCCTGTGCATTTCGTACTTTCAATAACAATGCAGGCAGAACATTGAAAGACGAGAAACATGATTGTTAATTAAATCCCAATTCGAAATTCCAGAATTCCGACATTCCGGAATGTTGGAATTTTGGAAAGGTGTAATTCTGAAATGTCGGAATTTTCGAATGACGATCATTATCACAAATGATAGAAATTTAAAGTTTGATTTTTTATGGCCTTTAGGCATCTAAGGCTCAGACCGGGATTGGGGAGGGGAAAGGATTCGGGAAGGTGTTGGCCATTGCCTATGTTAAAGATGTCACCCTGGCATTTGCCTTCTGTGACTGAGAGAAAACCCTGGATAAACCTCAGTCAGGATGGTTGGCCGCTGGGATCGAACCCACAGACTCCCGAATCCTACCCCAACCAAATGATAGAAAAGAACGGTCCACCACCAACACACAGTACAAGACATGTTGTTTTGAGTACAATCAACACTTGCTGGCTAAGGTGTAAAACAGTGTAAAAAATTCTTACGATGAACGCCTGAGCTTGAGGTGCCTAAAGACCATAAAAAATTAAAATTCTTGTGTTAAAATATTATTTCGGAAAGTCAGAATCACGAATTTAAATTTGAATTTAACGTCTGTAGTATAAAAGCTTTAGGCAACTTTTGCAGAGACCGGATGGAGTATGATGGGATGATTGGTGGAATGAAGAAAGTGGGAGGAAACGGAAGAACCCCTACAAAACCCATGCACACGGTGTTTGTCAACCACAAAACTCACATGACAAGAAAAAGAATCGAGCCGACGACCCCGAGCGCAAAAGTTGAGCGCTTTACCATTGAGTCACTGACTTTCCGAATTCCGGAATTCCTAACACCCCTAGTAGACTCTAACTTTCCAGAAGCAGCAGCTGCTCTCTCCGTTGCTCATTCTATGGGAAACATCCAGTGGCCTCAACTTTTCTCATCGTCATAGAAATTCATCACTTCGCTCATTATTTTTCTTCCCTCACTGCGTACCACAACATTCTCCTTTTCAGCCATCCTTATTTCAACTGAACCTCTAGTTAAATTTGGCAATAGCGTTACACATTCAAGACTCCCTGCTGAACCCTTATTGGCTCAACGCCTGGGTGTGTCGGGGGTATGACTTTTAGTTCGTATTATTGACACAGCTCAATACATCTTGGCAGCACTATAGTTCATTAGATCGCAACAGACACGTTAAATAAAAATAAAAAATAAATTTAATGGGCGGTAACAGCACTCAACAGACACGTGTAGTAAAAGAGTGGTAGTTAGAAAGAATAGCTTACAGCCAAATAGTCGTTCCAGTTGATGGGACTTCATCGCCATTAGAAAACAACAAAAGTACAACGAAATAAAATTAAAATAAATTTCAACTTTTGACAAACTTAATGCTTAACTGCTTGGTTCAAAAAACGTGAAATAGGTTAGTTATAATAACCAAACCCCTTGCGTTGTTGTAACAAGTTTGTTTTGATGATTGTTTATTAAGTTGGCAAGCTCTATCAAGCTTGAAAAGCTCGAAGCACGTGACTGATAACCTTGTTGCAAGCTGGCATGCTATATGGGAATTATTTGTTCTACAACTTTTGCTTTTATCCTCCTCGTTCTCCTCTTTCTATTACTACAAAATGAAAAACGTTTACTTTTGCTGCTACTGCTACTATTATTATTAAAATATAAACTCTATTGATGTTATTTTTATCTTGATTCTTTTTTTATAAAAAATGATCAAACTCACCAATGCTTTATCTCAATAGTAAATTTCTGTACTTCCGTTTAATTACTTATTTTCAAATAGGATAACCTCGTTATAATTAAATAATGTAAAACTTTTTTCCTTATCCATGCATGAAAATAGGTGCGCTGTATTAAATAGAGTCAACTTCCCATTATTCGGATTAATGAAAGGGAGAATAGACACGAAAAATCGAAAAAGAAAAATAATACAAATTTGATACTTTTATTGGCACCATACGTACAGGGCAAAAATTTACACCTCTGTGAAAATTACTGTGAAACGTGTATCTACTTTCCAAGAGGAATTTGAACTTTTTCACGGGTCATTAGTAAGTTTTCTCACCATCAAAATGTCATTGCAGTCGAAGTTTCTTTGATCCATATCACAACATTACAACGCTGTGTTGTGGCTCATAGTCATGCAGTCAGTGTTATCAACTTTTCCCTTTTAACTTCGCCTTCATCACTGTAAGTATATTGTTTGTAGCTGCAAACACTACGTCATCGTCCATCACGTATTGAAGACCGGGTTCAACACGTGATAGACAATGACATAATGCTCGCGGCTACAGTCACTGTTGAATTCGAAGCTAAGAAAGATGAACGGAAGCATTAAGGATTAGTTACTGTTGAAGTAATGTTGGAGATTTTGGTAACAGAAAAGCAATCTTGCGGTCCCAATTTTATTATTTTTACATTTAATATTAATAATGTGCACGAATAATCCGTACACGAATAATCAGAAGTTTACTGTATATAAAATGATCAAGCTGAATGCAGTGAATTCCGCGTACTTTCAGCAGGAAGCTTATTTCTAAATCTCAAGCGAGTTTAGCCAGTAGGCGGGGCTAAGAAAAATGTGGTAACATCTAATACCACAATTTCTTCTGGCAGGGATAGCATCATAACTCTTTTCATTCAGTGTCTCCTTACGTTATAGTTAGTTTCCTTCAAAATTCTGCAATGGACCATCGCTATCTTCGTCAACTGTATTCTGTAGCTGATTCCGATTACTATTTTGCCCCGCCTTAGCCACGCCTACTGGCAGAATTAGCTTGGAATTTAGAAACAAGCTACCAGGAAATTACAAAACTCCAGTGCCATCTACGGTCAGTTTAGTGAACTCTGAAAACAACAATCGACATCGTAGACGGGCAAATCTTGCCTGTCGATTGGGACAGAAGCTACAAAACTGAACCAAATGAACCGTGTACACACTAAACTATAATCAAGCCCGAAGAAAATGTAGAGAACGATAATCAAAGGTGCAGCAGGACCAAGAATATGGTGCATTATAAAACAGAAAAAAATACTGTTTAAGTTGGAAGACGACCTACCATAAAAATATGTAATAACTTCCCGAGTTCAAGTCTCCAGAAGTCTTCAGTTTACCTGTGTGATTGTGTTTTCTATTTTGTCCCATCCTCTACCGTATCTGTTCTCAAATAAAGGAAAATACAAAAAAGAAAAGGAACCGAGAATAGGATGTGAAGGAGAGAGAGAGAATGACGGAAACAAAGACAAATAAATAACTGCGAATTACATTTTGGACGAGCAAGCTAATAAAAGAGTACCAACGTTTGCTTGGGAGAAACATGGCCAAAATAATAATAAGACAAAAAAAGAAAGGAATATCTCAGTAAAAGAGATAGAAAAGATCACACAAAGAAAATAAGCTAAAGAGAAACTCCCAAAAATGTATTACTTGGTTACCTTCTAAGTGACGTAACCAGATTCAAACATACACTTTAAGAACCGCAAAGGGTAACGTTACTTTTACTTCCCAAGACAAAAACAAATTTAGCAACGTGTCTTTTTCCTACGAATACCATGTTCTTTTTTTCTGTTTTCTTTTTAAATGAAATCTATGTTTTGCTTAAAAGACTAGATACAAGTAAAACGTTGTTATATATTCGTGTCCTCTTTTAAAAAAAATATAAATTGTAGGAAGAAAGCTCTGAGAAATAGTGGACGGAAATATGAAAATGTCATATAAACAAATTATTTATATTCAGGGAACCTGTTTGAGTACACATAATATATGTACGTAGATAAATTTATGAATACAAAAACCGAACCGCCGTAGCTCAGTGGTAGAGCGTTGGCGTAGCATTCGCTTCGCAAGGTCCTGAGTTCGGTCAAGGCGGCAGACCATCATGACTAAAGTTTTTTTCGTTTTTTTTCCTCAGTCACACCAGGAAAATACTTCCCGAATCTTTTCCCCACCCCTATCCCGCCTGAGCCTTAGATGCGTAAAGGCCATAAATAAATTTTAAATAATGGAAAAAATAAATGCGAAAGAAATAGCATCAGGTAGGAGTAAGTAACTGTTAATTCAAAACAAAGATGAAATGCAAATGGTCAACAGAAAAAAGAGCTATATTATTAGAAAAATTAAATCGGTTTTCTCGAAATTTTCCCTGAAAAAGGCGTAAATCATAGTGCTGTTACCAGTCATATAATAAATGTTGTCTTTATCTTATAGAGAATTTTCTACTGGAAAAATCACTTGTTGTATGGATCTAACTGCTTATTTATAAGTTGAATAAAATGTATTAGTCTATTTAAAAAAATACACTGCTCGCCATTAAAAATGCAACACCAAGAAGGATAGAAGATAGGAGCCTCAAATTCAGCCGATAGATGCCGTCAGGCACAAGTAGCAAATGATAAAACTTACCACTCTGTGCCATGCGTGGCAACGTTGCGACGGCGGCAGAGAACTCCCGAAGGTCTATAGTCTGTGAGCCCACCATGGGCGTTCATAACGACTGCAACAAGGTGAGGTATAGAGAGAAGGAGCCCTTGGATGTACTCCTGCGTTATGGCAAACCATGGGTCTTCAACATGATGCCACAACTCATCAAGTGCATTTGGGGAAGGGCACTGGCGTAAGAGGCGTTGTACATCCATGGAACCAGACGTATTTAATCAGGGAGAGATCACGTGAACGCCTCGGCCAAGGAAGCATGAAAACATTGTGTCCAGCCAAGAAGGCTAGGACATCACGTACCACTAGCGGGCGCTCGTTATCATGCTGGAATATGGTCCCCGGTAGGGCTTGCACTAAAGCGACCACAACCGGGTTCGATCATGGTCGCATGTCTGTCAATACGTAGGGAGCACGAATGGGCAAATTATCCAATGGCACCCCACACCATGACACCCGGTGTTGGACCAACGTGGCAATGCAAAACATAGGTGTCGCCCAGCATAGTGCTACGGTAGGTCAGATACGGATGTGGTCATCGTCATACTGCAGACAGAAGCGGGATTCGTTTGAAAAGAAGACGTTCTGCCATTCGTCTCTCCATGCGCGGCACCATTGTAGTTGCTCGTACATATGCTGTACAGTCAGCGGAAGCCGCTGCAATGGGGCCCGCTCTGCTAGACGAGGTAGAATTGTTCTTGGGAATAGAGAGCTGTGCAACGTCCGGAATGTGGCTGTTCGATCCGCCAGAGCCATACGCACAAGCGGTCTGTCCTCGCGGCTCATGATATGGAGCGGTCATTGGGGTCCGTCATGTCGTTGCGTAGTGCCTTCGTCGAGCCAATGAGTCCATATGCGCTGCACTGTCGACGCAGTTCGTCCAATACGGGCACTAATGTCGCGGAAGGATAAATCGCACTTGCAATATGCAACAATTCTTCACGATTAAAGATGAAAACTTGCTAGTAGGGCTGCCGCATTCAACGCTAAGGCATCTTTCGACCATATACACACTCACGTCGTACCACCACGCTTCCACTACTTTACTTCACTAGCCTGTCTCCGATTGCTGTTCCTAGATGTCATGCCCGGCGCCTCTGATGCGTCACGGAGTTGTTGTGAAAATCAGTTGTTTATTATTCCATGTTCTACATATTCTGCAAATTTTGCATCAATCCGATCTCTCCTTCTTGGTGATGTATTTTTAGCAGCAAGTAGTATATTGTCAATGTTTGGAAAGTAATTCCAAGCAGAACAACGCCGAGACAAAAAAGAATCGTAAAACAAGATTGGAGAAGAATTCAATTTAGTGTTTTTTTAAATACAAATTTCAGTTCATTGCACCGAATTCTAAAAGGATTTTATTCAGTAATTCATAGAAGAAACGTATTTCATGTGCTCATACAATTCGGAAAAGCTTAGAGAGAAGCAAAGAGTGGAATAGAAATGCTTACACTGGATGTCATAAGGCATTCTTCAGACATACTCGAAAACGTTGATAAAGTCGTCATTTTTGGACCTGATCTGTGTTCACAGAGTTACTTGAACGACGTTCTGGACATCTGAAAAGAATATTAACACCACAATTAACTGGTATTTGAGCTTGGTAAACTACTATAGGAACCGTGTACATAAGCAGATACTTCAACACATTGCAAAGCGCAGAACTATCAGCGGCATGCTTTGTGAACGCCCTCTGTGTAGGTAAAAATTGATATACTTGATCATACAAGTAAGCCTAAAACTATGTTAAAGATTGAAGTTGATCCACGGACACTTTCTATCAGCCAATTGTTTATATATACATGAAAATATAATAGCGTAAGAGGGGGTGAAAAGCCCAGTGGGGGGAAATGCCCACTCCCTAAAAACATGGAAGGGAATATGAGGTAACAACAGTGATATGGTTGAGTCAAGGCACAATTATATGGAAGACGGTGACACCAAAAGAGATTGTGTGAAAAACGTGAAGACATACAGGCTCATTTAAATGTGCTAAGTACATAATTTTTACTTGTAATGTTTTTTGAATGTTTTAAATTTAAGAAGACCGAATGATTACACTGGTGCATTAGCGAATCCAATGAAAATGTGCGTTGCACAAAGTAGGGTTCTGTAGTTCTGATGCAATAGTGGTCTTCCACTAGGCCATGCAGTGTTGGAAGTTGAATGAACTGAAACTATCGTGTTTGACATAGGAGAGACTTGCCCACTAGTTGTCGGATTGAATGGCCTGTGGGCGTTTTACCCCACGTATTCCCATTCTAGCAAACACGGCAGTACGTTTTAAAGCTGTCCAGTTGTACCGAAAGTTTAGTAAATATAATATAGATTATTATTTGCTTTAACATCAAAAAGTAGTTTCACTTCACTCTGAACAAAATATTTTTGTTCTTTGTACATTAAACTTGCTTACAGATAGGAATAGAGGTGGAAAACAAAGGAAATGATTGACGACTACTTTTGTGCATTGAATACGTACAAAGAATAGCTTTTGACATGTTTACGGTGCTCCCTGAGATTGAGGAGAGTAAGGGGGAACAGTGGCTCCATTTTTCTTCATTTTCTGATATGATTTCCATATACAGGGTGAATCCAAAATGCATTGATAAACTTTGGGAGGCTATTCTACACACGCGAAAATGATACTAAATTATTCATTAATATGTTATCCTCGGAGCCTTGGTTTACGAGTAATAACCCTTTGAATAATCTCCCACGCAGTTTTTAACACCCTGTTTAATTGAAAAAGGGATACAATACACACGTATTGAGAGAACTCGGTGTCAAAGAATTAAACTATATCATCATATCTTCGAACATTGTTTTAAGTACGATCGCCAACACAGTAGGTCTACTGTAAATTTCTGCTTTCACTATTATTAAGAGAATTTACGAGTTTCCACGTGAGGAGGTATGATAACCCTCACTTTTAGTAGATTATCTAAGATAGTTGGATGATTTAAAAGAGATCAGCAGTTCTACAACAACTCATGTTCCTCCTAAGAAGAAGAACGTATGCGATGTAAATAGGTCCAAAAAGTCCAAGCAACCTAGGCATATTGGTAAGTTATCGGGAAAAAATATCAGTGCTTCAGGCGAATATCAGTGCAACCGTACAGACTCATCTGATACAGATGAAGATAACTATTGCGGAATCTGTGGTGGACACTACTATAAACGTACGTGATCTATGTCTACATGTGAGTGGATCAAGTGTATTCGTTCTAAAATATGGTTCCATGAAGTATGTACACTGTTTCCAAATATGTGTCCTAAATGGCATTTCCTGTCTCAGAAGAGTAGAAACAAGTAAATTCAGTTCATTTCCTTCTGTGTGAGTCATTTTGTTTTTCATATTATTTTTTCAGTTAGTCTATTATTTCCATAAGATTGTTTAATGTTATTAGTATTGCACTGCAAAAAAATAGCTGTGTTAATTCAACACAATGCGGTGTCCCAGCGTGACTACCACTTTTTGTGTGTTAAATCAACAAAACACACGGTGTTGATTTCGGTACTGGGAGAAAAGAAGTTACTGCTGCAGCGAGACTTGAACATGGGTTCCTCAGTTAGAAGTTCAGCGTCTTACCGACTTCGCTAAATCGTCAGACAGAAAGGGTATTAGATGCAAACGATATTTAATGAACAACATTTGAATTAAACGACTACACTACAGATTTAAACAGTGTAGGGGATGTTTCTGAACACCCAAAACAAACTAAGTTACTTGCGCGACTTATCTCATGGTTTAATCACTTTCTATTTGTCAATTGGGAACCAGATTTCCCATTTATTGAGAATGTTCCATTTCTATGAAACCAAGCAAAATGACGACATCAAAACACTTGAGCTGAGTGATTAAATCATGGCGTAAGTCATGAGAGTAACTCTACATTGTTTGAATGTTGCAATATTTTTGTTTGACGATTTAGCGAAGTCGGTAAGACACTCGACTTTAAATTGAGCAACCTATGTTCAAATCTCACTGCAGCCGTAATTTTTTTTTCTCCCAGTACCGAAATAAACACCGTGTGTTATGTTGATTTAACACACAAAAAGTGGTAATCACGCTGGGACACCGCATTGTGTTGAATTAACACAGTTATTTTTTACTGTGTGTGTGTTGTGCAAAACAAGCTTATATTTCACCATTAGAATGAGGCAAAACAATCTTTTAGATTTCGTATTTTCAATTAATATGTATTTTTCTATTCTGTATTATCCAAGCTGTCAATGTTCATGTCCATGCCCATGCTTTATAGGCTAGATTTTTGTGACTTGTACCGTAATATAATTTCCTGTAGTATGAGTAACTTCTATCGTAACATCATTTCCATTGCTATGGCCTTCCACCTTGGTCAGGATATTGCTGTACATGGGTATGTTATCCCACGACGCTGGGCGTTTTACCCGGATGATGGGGTACTCTGCCCATATCGCTCTTACTTTACAAACATTAGTTTATCTCCTACAGTATATAACACTACTTAATCTAGCGTCTAGGCAGAAATACTGAAATATGTACATCCCATTTCGTACGTTTTTCCCCCTGTAGATTTCCGTTCGTAGTCACAAATAAGCAAAATATAAAACAAGTGGGCATTTCACCCCCGCTTACCCTACATGACGGATAAATTAACTTTCATAAGAGACTTATGGTAATTGTGGGTTCAGATACAACGACAACTTTTCCATTTTCCCTATAGAGGGAAACAGAAACTTTGCTCTATCTACCACCAAAATAAGGATCTAATAACAATGTCCTGCTCCAAAAATTCATGTTCGCAATAGTACAGAAATCCATGGTGTGAAGATTCTCCAATACGAAGCTTCAAGACATATATCTGGTTTAAATAATGAATCATAATGCACAGATTTTCGTAACTGATAGACAGAAATACTGAGTAAACCTTAAAACTTATTGATTTTCCTTTACTGTCACCAGATTTTCCTCTTTTTTTTTTGTATTATTTCTGACCCTAAATTCCCGATAGTACCTACGCTTACCCTACAGTTAAATCGATCTTTCTTAGACGATTAAGCTAATTTACAGAACGGTCATCAAATACTAATCAAATAACACTGAGTATTGGTTTTATTTCTAACTATATATATTTACCTTGATAAAGAATTTGTTTAACAAGAAAAGTGGTTGTTTTCATTAACAGTTGAAAGAAATATAGTTTAAGTGTTTTGTATGGCGTATTGTGTTACACGAAACCGAGACATAGACTATATAAAAAAAACGAAGAAAAAAAATGGAAGCGTTCGAAATGCAGACATCAAGGAGACTCGTTAACATTAAGGTGGAATAGAAGATGCGTAATAAGAAAGAGCTGAAGAGAGTAAACAAGAGACGAATAGTACTAAGAAAATTAAGGAGAAAAACTGATAAAGACATTAGTTGTGAAAATTGCATATTAAAAGGAAAAAGAAAGTATGCTTAAGGGGGAAAAAGAGGAAGAAAAAGAATCGAACTTAGTGACAGTATTAACGGAGGCAAGTCGGAACTTAATAAAGTGGACAGCGCAATATGTTGGGACGAAGGAGGTTGAAAATATACCGTATTGAAAGACCTGCCTATAATTATAATGGCCGAGCAGAGTTTTAGACTCTCGTATGTATAAATCATGATGGTTGCGGTGAAATAGGTTGTTTATTCAGACCAATCTTTCTACACAGACTCACTTCAACGTTTAATAAATGAACAGGATCAATTGGTTGCATTTTTAATTTTCCAGAGCAGTGACAATTTTAAATCTAATTTTCGTAAATTACATTTTCTTTTTTCAATTTGCATAAATACATGTATTAGGCATATTTGCATCGCGTACACGTGAATGCACTTCCAAATATAAGCACATATATCGTTATACCCACGTATTCCAGTCGTATTAATGGATAATTCAACTGATTAACTGTTATATATAAAAGGATGATAAAGCATCTTGCTCTATTGTATAATCCAAATTAATTTATACTCTTGTAATTGCTTATTTAAAATTAAAATAAATTTACACTTTTCTTTTCGTAGCTTCAGGGATTATTTTTGAGGTTATTGATAGTGGATTTAGAATTTCAAATTGATCCAGTGCCTTAGTTTAGTGGCTAAGATAATGGATTTAGAAACAGTCCATGCTTATATTAAATGAAAATTTTCTAAGATTTCTCTGAGTTGCTCTAGTCGACGCTACTTGGAATAAAATCTTGACCACTTTCGTTCCCCATCTCTATATTAGCGGACAAATTCTCGTTTATGTCTTAGATTTGTCATTTACATAGTACAGTTACAGTTACTTGTAAATGGAGGTTGGAATTATAAGAAATAGTAGCAATTTCCTCCAGAGGAATTTTTCTACTGTACGCCTAATAGTTAGACAACCAACGTGACAGTACAAATCTGCTCCAAAACATGGCATGCCAGGTTAAGTCCTCCATTTGGAGCAAAAACGAATCGACTTGTTCAGCACCATTTAGAGATAGATAGACATAAATTCCATTCAAGTTAAATTCTAAGAGAAAGGAATTAATGCAAAGAAAACGAAAATTATAATATGGACATCATGTTGAAATTGCCACTATGCATTGTTCACACACACGTACACACAAACACAAACACACGCACAGAGAGAGAGAGAGAGAAAGAAAGAGAAAGGATGGAAGAAGACGGGGAAAGAGCGAAAAAAGAGAGGAATAAACAAGGAAAGAGGGGAAAGAAAAATGGCGCAAGACATGGAAATAAATTAAATTTTAACGATTATAAATACACAGTCTAACAAGTAAAGTACCCGAAGTGAGGACTCGAGTTGCTCATCAAGTGATACCTTAAATTGAAGCTAGTGACGAGTATAGTACATCTGTGAAATCCTAGCTGCAGAGCTCCAGAAATAAAAAGGTTATGCCGGGTTAAAGTTCAAAGAGAAAGCGAATTGTATTGAAACAAGTCACAACGAACGGCAGAACAAAAGTCAGAAGGACATGGGTTTGACTTGAAATGCGATTCATTTGAAGGAAAGAGGCACGTACAAAGTACTACACATTGATACAATCAATATGTAAGTCGTCAATGAAGGCGTGTGATAAGCAGATACTTTGCTCACAATGAGCACACTTGACAAAAGAGATGTTCTCACATGAGGTCTTGTAACACTCGTCACGTATATTAGAATCAAAACAATAATCCAATGGAGAAACCCAGGGCTCGGGCTCCTCATCCAAGCCGCTTTTCTAAAACGCAAACCTGATCATGTTGCGAAATCGTGAGGCGCTGAATTGGAAGAGAGTGAAGGACTGCATTCGTAAAATGTTATCCCGATGCCAGAGATTAATTTCCGAGAAAGCGATAACTGTGTCAGTAATGAACCTGATAAATGATTTATATGGACGGAAGAAGTAAACATCAAGTGGTTGGATGAAGCCAGTGCAACCACCAGGAATTAAACGTTTGAACAGTGTTATATGATTAGGGCATAATTCATTTGATACTCCATGAATCCATCAGAAGCAAGACTTTATCACGATCGGCAGGCAGGTTATTCCAGAATACAGAATAAAACTCTTTTAAATCACTTTTGTTCATGTTTGCAGTCTTTCCTGGATGGGGCACTATGTTATCGGGATCTTTTTGCTTATTTCCTGGAAATTGACCACTGGATTCGGATACAAGAACGTACATCGGACGCAATATTTCACCATTAATGGAAATAACCGGCATGATCATATATGAATGAGTAGTAGCACTGACTGATCCAAATGTACCTCTTACAACCACCGTAATTTTAGTCCTATGAGTCCTGAATGCATGGAGTTCCTTGTCAAATCGACTTTGATCAGCATTGAATAATTGACGAGGATTCAGGTCTTCTAGTAACATAAGTTCTTTCATGGACGTAATAAATGTCGTAGATAAGTGATGTAATTCAGCCTCTTTTGATTTCCACGTTTTGCTAACCCTATGCGTGATAGAACAACTGACGATATTTTTTCTCTTTTTAAAATTAGACAGCCAGTGACGAGATGCCTTGAATT
>JAGDQP010022146.1:0-18809 GCA_022664845.1 Lepisma saccharinum
AACGAAGTTCTTCGAAATCCCAGCCGAATTCTTGTTCCCCAATACAGTGTTCATTACAACGAATTTTCATTATAATGAAATAAAATCGCGGATCCTGTAAAATTTGTTATAACAAGATTTTACCTTTATTTATTTATTTTTTTTTTTTGTAATTTTCCTAATTTTTCTTAATTATCAAATGAATTTCTTTGCACTTTACTGTAATATATTAAATATTTTTGCTCCTATGATAATCCGACTTTTCTAGCGTTCCGACCATGTCCCAAGGGTGACGGATTAATGTGGTTCTACTGTAATTGTACTGAACTGTAATTTAAAGACCTTCAGCTCTGGTTGGAATACGTAAGAGAGGTTAGTTGGCCAGGGCATAGTTTGAAAATGCCATACCGTCCTTAGGCTGGTATGAAAGAGGGAGAAAAAGATGAATCTGAGTCAGGATGCGGTCGCTGGGTTTCAATCATTTGGGTTGAATAATGTAAGTGCGGATAGGAAATAAAAGTAATCGTACGGATGGCCCACGACGAAGTTAAAAAAATATTTTTTTACTCTTTGAACCGATAAGCAAAGAGTCGAGAAAAATATTTGATAACGCTAATATTTTAGGAAGAACAGTGTCACCACGAATGGAGAGTTTTAAAACTCAGTATCTTTAACACTGAAACGGTAATTAACGACGTTTTGGAACTCACACTCTTTATTTTTCATGCGAAAAAAATAAATGAGCAAAAAGTAACACTGAAATTTTAGAAAGAGGCCCTGAATGTGTATCAAAACGAACTAGTTGAAATTGCTTATTTTAGCTTAGAGACTTGAAGTCCTGTAAAAACCGACGTCATCATCCAGGTCTTCAAATTTCTCATTTAAAAACCTTCAAATTGTGAATTAATTCACTTTGAAAGACATTCGTAAATATTACCGGAATTTCATTCTTGCTCATTTTCAAATATCTCAAAAATAGGGAACCTGAGTACCAAGGATCAATTATTTAGCGCCTCTTACCTGATATGACTTCCAATTATTGAGTCTCGTTGCTAAGGGAACTGAGCTAAAACGTAAAATTTTTATGCGGCTCAAAACATTGAAGGGTAGTAGTAGTCAGTCATCTCTATCGTCATGCTACAGTTGGCTGCAATCAATTCAATCGTTCTTACGGGACGAACTAAAATATAAATTTAAATGCTCGTTTTCGTTACCATGGAAACGGTTTTGGAGGGAAAGTCCGCTTACTTTATGACCGGTATCATCTAAGAGTCCATTGCTCGAGACAGTACGAAACAAAACAATATTGATCGAATCGAAAAAATCATTCCATATCAATGATTTTTTCTCAGGTATCGGTATTCGATTTTTCAAAATATCGATCAATATATCGAAAAATCTTACATTCTTTATATAACAGCTTTCGTGAAGGTCAGTCTCGGGCTTCCTCTATGGTTGTTCCCATCTATTTATTCCTCTAAAATTGCCTGCAGAAGACTTCAATGTCTTAGTATTTGTCTGACGACAGCTCAATTGTGTGTAAAAATTTTCTTTTACATTCCATCCCATCCAACGGAAAGTATTAATCTGAAGAACTGAAAAATTGCACCCTACTACGGTCATGGCTATAGGATATTCCTTCGAAATGGTATATTATCGAACATATTCCATATTTCTGAAGAAATTTCCACCTTAATTTTGAATAGGTATTGCTATTCAGAAGGAAAACAAACTACTTTTTATACATCCTACAATACAAAAAAAAAATCCCGGAAGCTACGTCACACTTAGAACATTAGGAAAACACCGAGAGTTCGTAGAAATTCAGCTTCCAACTACCTTCTTCGTTCCTCTCCATCAGATTCGACAGACAGACAGCCAGCCTACTATTCGCCGCCATTTTTCTTTTTCTTTTTTTCTTTTCTTCGGCCACGGCTTTTAGGATTTGCAGGTTTGTTCTACAGTCAAGCGGACAGCTTCGCCTCCAATGGACAGCCGGTCGGAGCAGCAAATGAAAAGAAAGTGTGACAAGACACCTTCTCATTCGACCCACTACCACGGTCATTAAGCCCACATTTGAAGTCCAATTATTCCTTGGAAAATTGTGCATGAAACACCAGCGTTAACTATCTGCTTGATGCGATGTCTTTTATTATCGTCTTCCTTGAAGGAAAGCTATCTGTCTTTGAGAATTAAAAGTAAAAGTACTGTATTGAATATTTAATTTGTAATATTCGTTTCTCCTATTGGATAACTGATCATACAGAACAAACTAGGCCTACTATTAAATGAGATATGAATGCAACAGTAAGTTTTTAGCGGTGAGCTTTGGAAATAATATTATTATTTTAGAAACTCAATTATTCTGTAATAGCGAACAAGTTACAATGTAAAAACAAAACAGCCGTGGCACCTCAAAAGGTTCCAATAAACAATATCTGTAGTTTTTATGGAGATAAAACTGATTATTTTTTATAGTGTACTTCAGCCTTCAATCCGTGAGACCCTCCCCTGTATGCATATAACTGGGCATGCAAGACAATAATACTAATAAACAATATATTCTAACCCTGGCATCAAAATCGAAAGTGGTCTAATCCAAAGTCCATGACGTCTAAAATACTCATCTTATGGCATATATTTTGCTATCGTAAAGATTTCAGGTAAGATACACTGTAAAAAATAATACAATTATTTTACACTGTTTGCGCACATCTGTTGGAAATCGCTTTAAGTTTTTTGACGAAGAACAGCAAGTAATATGTACAAGAAGTGTAATGAACTGGACACGTCTTTCTGAAGATTACGTCTTGAACGTTTCTTGGGAACTTTTTCTCATTAGGAACGGTTCATGCACACATTTTGTGCATACAGAATGTTCATAAATTTCGGCTCTCATTTTGCCCTAAAACTTCTTCAACGTGCAGTGAGGAAGGTGAATAAATTAACCGTGATATTCGTACCGAAATGGCCCGAGTTCGCATCCACCAATATTTTACTTTTTCAGTAGACTTCTGAAACCTTCTAAACTGCATAAAAGTGTTCAAATAATGACCGGAAATAATAAAAAAAAACATTATACAAGAAGTGATAGTGATTTGAGAGAAGTGTGAAGAGGCACTTTTAAAATATAAACGAACTGAATTCTAGACATTATTCACCACACCCGCATTATTTACTACAAAACTGAATTTAATTATTGTCTTTTGGCATCTTAGGGTCAAGTCAGGATGGGAAAGGTATCAGCCAGGGCCTTAATGAAGGTACAATTCCGTTATTCGCCTGATAAAACTGAGGAGGAAAATCTGGAAAACTTCATTCACAATGGTTGACTGTGGGGTTTAAATCCGCGCACCTACCCATTGCCGATCCGAAGTCCGTGACGTTACCATCTGAACCATGAGGGCTCCGTACAAGCTATTTAAACAATACTATTCGTTTCAAGATATGCAAGAAATTTTATTCAGGACCAAAAATTTTTACACTCTTCTGTCATCTGACTGGCTGTCTGGTCTAGGGTACTTACTTACCACTGACACTTCTTCGCCTTCTAGCATCTGCTTTTTTCTGCTTTGTAGCTTCTTTTGATACAAGACTCTTACAAAACCATATGAAAAAAATATTTGGGATGAGGTGGCAACACTGTGCATGCAACATCTTTCCCTTCTGCATAGAATGCAGTCCCCCCATTTGTCGGTACATGTACCCCTAAGCATTGCTTGTCTTCCTTTGCAGGACTTTGAAAACAATACGGACGCAACACGACACAATGTTTACAGTACATGAAATCACAGAGGAAATTCTTCAAAAATGAAATACAATCTAATATGCACTAAACAAAAGTACACTGTTAAATTTTTTGACACAACTACAACTGCCCGGAAATTTCCTGTAACTTGGCTACCACATTGCAAGTTTCAGGAAAAGCAAAAAGTAAAAGCTTCGAGCGAGAATACATATATCTGAAGCTTTAATATAGGTATATCAAACAATGTTTACAAATTTTTTTACAGTGTAGAAAATCATTTTTTTAGCTATTTATAACTTTTAACACTTACACGACTAAAAAAAAAATAAAACCGTGGCGCCCTCACAGAAAACGATATTAATGTTAATATTAATATTACGTCAATCTAATCACGAGTATTTACTTTGATCGCGTAAGTTTTCAATTAATACAAAGCGTCTTTTCATGCACGCGTTAGCCGCGTACTTGCATTTAGTTTTGTAGCCAACAGAAGTGCGCGTTCGCCCGTTTCTATTAGGCTAGCTTTTCGTACAACCGCGCGTTCCTTGCGATTTGAGTGAGTAGCCAATTGAAACACGTATTTAATAAGTACGTGTTCCAAGTGAAACGCGAGTTTCTATTGGCTACTCATAAGAATTCGCAAGCAAAGCACGTGGCGCACGCCTGCAAGGAAAGCTAGCCTTAGTCATTCAGACACACCACACGTGTAGTGCGTACATGAAAAGGCGGTCTGATTCGCTGTATTTTTGATAAAAGCATTGTTTTCGAAAGTTCTCTTACAATTTTTTTTCTTTAATTTAGAGTAACCCGTTTTTATGTGTATCTTGGCTAACTTCGTATTAAAGAACATGACGTTATGTATCTTGAGGTTTCTTGTTTTTTTTTTATGAGGGGAGGCGTCCTACCAGGCAGTAAGAAATTTTCAAAATAGGGACGAGACCATCTTGAATTTAATTATTTAAACATTTTTGTGTACTTGATTTCTGAGTTGTCATCACGCACAGACATACACAAACAAGTACACAAAGTTTTAAGTCGAATGAATTACACGAAGTGTGTGGAAATGTTATTGCAAAATTAGCAGTAAAATTCAAAAGAAATTGCTGCTTCTAAAATAGTGTATTTTAAATCTTCTTAATAAGACAAGAGATCGCTGAAGACTAAAAATAAAGAACAGAAGGAAATATGGGAGGAATTCTTAAACAGTACACTCTACCATTTTGTTTTTCCTGTCTGCACACGAGGTAACATTAAAACATACATTAGATTCAATAGATCAACCTATCACGCATTTGTAATGTAAATTCTGCGTAAACTTGTAGTTACACCTCAAAAGCGTAAGGGAAAGTTTCAGTCTAGTCTGGCAAAGTTAAGGCTTGTCAATTAGTGTAAGTGACCTATCACTGAGTGTCCGAAAAACACTCACCGTTCCATAAAGAAATTTTGAAATAGCACATGAACAGTGAGAATTAAGAACACGAGGGAACGTAGATACTATAAAATAATGAAATACTTGCTAGACTGAGAAACTACATGTTAAAAAATTTAGAACTATATAATTTATACGGTAAGATGCAAACATTATGTTGGTTTCAAAATTGTAATAATGTGAAAAATGTTTGACTTAATAAGCTTCTTCCATTCCCTATTTTCAAAGAAGTATCAGTTTCCAAATTTCAATTCGAAACTAAGAACTTCGTAACTTCTACAGAACAAGAACTTTCTGCCAGTGTTCACGATTCAAAGAGTTTTCCTCATTTTTTACATACTTTTCTTTGACTCGCAATGTTTCAACCATGTCCTCAAATCTTGCAACCTTAATTTAACTCATTTCCCGACGTCATACAATGATGAACTTTGGCACCGCGACGTAAGATGGGAGAAATACAACATTCCATTGTTAGTTTGGTATATTTCTACATTTTAAAAGCATGTTTTCAATTTCTTTTAGTAAGAATTCCTTTATCCTGTAATAAATATTAGCCCGCAACCATGCTGCGTTTGACTGGTTGCAGAACATTTTTGAATTTGGGTAACGAAACCTCAGCTTACAAAAACACACACACACAAAAAAAAACTAAAACAATTTTATTTTTAAAAAATATTTTAAAATAATCTACAGTATTTATGCATGACTAAAAAGAAAAGTATGGGCTGCTCTCTCATATATAATCATTATAAATCCTTCAATTGGCGCGCCTCAAGATTTATTTCTAGTCATGCATAAATAGATTTTTCAGAGTAATTTTCTAGAAAACGAAATTATTTTTTACTTTTTAGTAGCAAATGTAATTTGTTTGAAAGAAAAGCATGTTCTTAAAATAATTTTTCATCTATGTTGGTTGATAAATCCCACATTTAAAATAATTAATTTTAATTTATCACTATTTAGACGGCGTAACTTCTCTAGTTTCCCTCCACTAAATTGTAATAAGTAACTAATTTTTGCTTTGCTCTAAGTACTGAATAAGACATTTAGCGTAGGTAAAATACGAAATACAAAATGTAAGTTCGTGAAATAGTTACGGGATTAATCTAGCTAGAAGAAAACCTGAATTTCTTTACATTCTTCTTAGTGACAAATATACCAAGTTGAATAGACCCTATATAAATTCAATCATTTTCTGGAAAGTCAGAAAATACGTTTCACTGGATAACAACGGTATCCAGTGTTCTTTTTTAATTGTGGACGCGTATTTCCAATCTTTAACGAACACGTACGCGAAAAATTAAGAAACTATTAGTACCTGATCTTAATGGAAATAAAATACGGATGACAGCACAAATTTCTAAAGTCCACTTATTATTTAACACTTAATAAAAAGGAGACGTCAGAACTACTTCCTTAATATAAATTGACTCCACTTCGTTAAGATTGAAGCTTTTAATATATGCTTTAACTATTATATATATTATACCTTATCCTTGAGTACACCGGTACTCAAAACTGCGTTGTTTTTGTGTAAATGTTTCAAGGTTTCTTCTTTCATAAGACAAAAACTTATTTAAAATTATATTCGTACGGTCCGTCAAACATCCTACACGTCCATATGTTGGCTTATCCATAAACATTTTTCAACATATGATTAAGGACATACGGAGAGAAAAAAAAAAGAAGAAATCCTTCTCATATGGATATAAATGCCGTTTATAAACTACAAAAAACTGTAGGTATGCAGGCTCATAATATTAAACATCTTACAGGAACGAAGAACATCTCTTTGGAAGTTCAACAATATAGCTTTAACAAACTCTTTCAAATAGTCAATTCCCTGTGCAAATACAACAATTAGAGAAAAAAAAAACTGTCATCTTCAACACAATTCAGACGAGAATGGAATGTTTCACGTATAACAAGTCAAGTAATCATCTCAATTTTGAGGACTCAAATAAAATTCTATATATTTTTTAAGACTTTATAATACGTGTTCACATTTGATGGACATATGAATTAGACAGTGACGACTCTAGAATCCATGTCTTCCTGATTCTTTTTTGTTTTGTATTGTTTCTCTCTAAACCCCCTTTCCTCGCCACACACACACACACACTGTGATATTACTATTGCTGCAATTCCTTTTGTATTGAAACTTCACGTTATTTGTTTTCTTTAGAGCATGTTAACACTATAAAGGCACGGTGATATTTGTAGCGGAAGGAAGGGTTGGTGTCCTAGGAAATTTTAAATTTCTTCCACTAAAATGCATTAGGGCCGCTGTGGCTGTGGTAGCGCGCTCATCCCCTCTTGTGCTTGGGCTCCTCGGTTCTATCCCAGCTTCATGCACACGGTGATGGACAAACACCGTGTATGGTGGTTTCCTTATGGTTCTATCGTTTCCTCTCACATTCTTCATTTCACCAATTCTCCCCATCATCATCCATTCATAGGGTCTGGGCCTAAGTTGCCTAAAGGCCTTAATAAAAATTCAATTAATCTAAAATACATTCTCTGCGTTTACTAATTCAAACTGAAGTGTTAAATATGATGTACCGAATATTTGACAAATTTTACTGTTGCCGACTACTGACAGAAAGTATTTGTCGTGGAGCATATTCAAGCTGTTTCGGAGACCTCTACTCAATCCTCCTACCCCGGCTATTTCTTACATTGTATACAGGCTGTCAAGAAGTACACTTTATTCTCTCATTCGAAAGGAATCTTCTCAGTATTAGCCTAGTGTAAGAAAAATCAGGGTACGTTTCTGTTAGTATGGCTGAATTCGGATCTCAATTCCAGGCATTTCAATCCTACACAATTCCGCTTAACAAAAGTAATAGGTGATATTTTCTGTAAATAATAACACGCAAACATTGAATAAAATTTTCTAATAGAAAATTTGGATTAAAAATGCAAAAGTTTACCAGATGACTTCTGTTAAACTTCCAGGACATTGAGACAAAATTCGAAATGATACACGTTTCCTAAAGCATAGATAGCCACATCAAATTTATTCAATTCGTTATTATTATTATTATTATTATTATTATTATTAAAAAAAAAACTGAGTTGGGTACAAAAATAAGATAGTTACATTTTACTTAATTTTAAAGCAACAAGAAAATACCTAAAAAAAAAAAAAACACTATTACATTTTTATCTTGTGTAATGTACCTTTAGGCAACATGTAAACATTAAACAGCGTGAAATGTTATGATGGGGAAAGCTAACCAAACTGAAAAGATCTATCACCTTCAGTGTCATGTAAAATGTACGTACAAATCCGAAATCAATTTTTTCTTGCCTACTCTGTGAATTTTTAGAATTGAGAAAGCTAACTACGTGAAAGGATCCGCTAATTCTAGAGTTAAAAGAAAAAAAAAAAAGAAAATAGAAAATTATCTAAAAGAAGTGGCAACTTAATCATTTCAAATGCTCCCGGATACAGAATAAAATTTCTAAAGATAATATGCGCACATTATGTACAACTCCTCCGAGTTATTATAAGAAACAATAATCATATATTTGAAAAGAGATACGATATCAGAGCCATATCCATCTAGGTACTATCCCCTCATTCACCACGACACTAGAACACGTTCCTATGTGCCTCCCCAAACCAGATCCAAAGTCAGCGACTTTCAAGTCCCTACTCACAGGGCCTAAGTTATATTCACTATTAATGTATTAAACACAATAAAATAAATACACTTTCCCTCTCTCCATATCAGAATAATTGCAGTAAACGACAAAAGAAAATAATATATGGTAATGGCTCCGAATTGGCGAACCAATATTTAAAAACTGAACTCTCTCTCTCTCTCTCTGCTTGTGTATGAGTGTATGAAACCTATAAAATGTGTGAGTACATTTGTTTTCATTTCTTTACGATGGGGGTGGGTTACAACAGCAAGGAAGGGATTATTATTGTGTTCCTTCCAGGGATTCGCTATTTGGAAAACCTTCGAAACGAAGCTGTACAGCATAATACAAAAGGTAAAAGAAGCTACTTGCTCTTATGGCATGATCAAACGTTTTAAAGGGTATGCAGCAGCCTGAACTGACTGTTGTATCACAGATATAGACAGTAAATACATGGATGTATGTATGTGTGTTGTACGAGTGAATATGTGTACGTATGTGAGGGAGATAACTTCTAACCTCAAAGGCTTATTGAAGTGCATACCTTCAAAGAAAAAAAAAAAGCAACTCCAGAAGCTCTTTCTGTAGTCTTCTTACGCCATCATTATTTATTAGATTTGAGTACTTATGGCGGACGAATAACAAAAAGGAACAACGGTCCTTTCACCCTTTAGTTATAAATATCCCTCCGCATTACTATACATGTACATATCCCTTTTGAGAACCTCGTTGATATATTAATGTGTTGCTGCCTCTAATGGTATTAGCCTTCAAAACTGTCTTGGCTTGTTATTTCTATTAAGCACAAAGAATAAACCACACACACACATGCTGTACAAGATCTATTTACTTACAAACACTGTAATATTATTATGTTCCATGCTACGTCTATAGAATACAACCATGTTTCTATCATCATTTACCAAAAGCATCATTCAAATACTCCATTAACAACATGCTATCATATTCCAACTCGCCGTTGTATAGAACCGTTCACAAATTAGCACACACAATTGTTCATACAGAATGTTCAGTGTACATTAGACAAGAGTTTGTGAACATAGAAGCATGTACAAACTTATTACGTTTTAAATACTTTGTGTAAGTTAGTACATTAAACAAGATAATATAAACATTTTAAAGAAGATCAAATATCACAATCGTATCAACATTCTTGAAGCACTCATGTGAGTGTCAGCCAAATTTGTTTTTAATTAATATTAATTACATTAACTTAGTTTGAGCAACTGATTTAAGTTTTAAAATATATTTTCTATCTCAGAATGTATTATTTTATTATTTAAATGTACTATCGGCGCCAAAAGTAAGTATCCACCTAGATTTCAAGCTTAAATGTATGCATCGCAATTGCAATCAAACTTTAATAAGTATAAGCATAGGAGAACGTGAAAGTTGTCATTGTGTGTGTTTATGAGAAATTAAGAGAGAGAGAAGGGGGAAAGAACACAGTACTGTCTTAATGCTTCATACGTTTGAGCGTGAAATCTAGGTGGATACTTACTTTTGGCGCCAATAGTACAACAGTCACAAATGCCGTTTGCTTTTTTGCATGATTATTGTCTTCAAATTTATGAACCTTCTTAGCGATCTCGGTTTATTATTCTTGATAAGATACAATGAAGTTATCAACCACGTATATAGCCATTTTAAACTGTTCAACGGCTTCGGCAGTTTTAAAAAAACTGGACTTACACAAACGTCAAAAATAAAGAATGTAGCAAATTAAGAATTTTAGAAGGGCGATAAAGCAACAATTACTAAATAATAAAGTATATTTTTTTTAAGTTTGTACGCATTACAATTTGAGAAATGATTAAGTTACAACTAAGTCTTCAAAGAACAGTTCGTGGAACAATAAATTGGCACTCACAAGTAAAAATACGTTATTTTACGGTTTTTGAACATACTTTTGCTGAAATTCTGTTATAGTTTTGGTGAGGACACTTTATCACGCCCTTCTTTATGGACTTCTCTTTTCTCCCATGCGAAAAAATTGTACCTAGCTCCGTTGTGCAACGCATTATAACAAAGTTCTTTCAAACCAATGAACAAACGCTATAGAAAATAACGGAAAATGGTCTCGACCACTGTGAAATATCCCTTATACAGCCCCGATTTATCGCCATGTGATTTACCATCTGCTTAAACCACTTTAAACACCAACTGAAAGAACAACGATTTTCAAACAGTGGTACTGGCTTCACACTAATTGTCCTCCTACTTTCTAGGATATCTGAATCAATAAACTCCCAATCCGTTGAGAAAAACATTAAAATGTGAATCGACAGGATTCGACACTATGTAGAAAAATGCCTTTTTTGAATACTTGAAAACCATTCATTCATCTGTAGCAAAAAATATCTGTACAGTAAAATTATCCTTTTTCTTACAGTTTACTGTGCTTATACCGTTTTATGAAGGCATAATAATTATCATCTGACAGTAATATATAACGTAAATTGCAGATGCAAAAGAATTCAATGTATGTGGTCTATGTTGTTTTCTTTAATATTCAGCACTATAAAATATTATTTATACAGTACTGTATCATTACTATTCATTATGAAAACGAAACCCATATTGCTTTTTTTAAGTTACTTATATATACAGCTAATTTGTACATGTTAATTAGACTGAAGAATTAGCTACACTATGCATGAAATATGCAACCTAAGACGGCCTCGCAATCAAAATGATACGGGAGTTCTACTGGCTAATAGCATTCTAGAAATTTAGCAACTCCACATTTATTCCTACACAAGAAATCCTAATACGAAAATGCAACAAATAACAGTACACTCTTTTACTTGATGAGCCTCAAACGAAAACTACCGAGCCACCGTAGCTCAGTGGTAGAGCGTTAGGAGGTTGTGTGTTCGATTCCAGCGACAGATCATACTGACTGAGGTCTTTTCAGGGATTTTCCTCAGTAATACCAGGAAAATGTCGGTATGGCACCTTCTACATGGGGCCTGTCCGACACCTTTTCGAATCCTTTCCCCTCCCCTATCTCAGCCTGAGCCTTAGATGCCTAAAGGCCATAAAAAAATTAGAAATCACACGAAAACTACGCATGTAGAAGTAAGGAAGTCTTTGAAGCTTTACTTGATTTTACTGACCAATCGGAGAAAAAAATTATAGAACTAAATTATTTTGACATTTATTAACTTTGAAGCCTGTCTGATGTTGTCTACTACAGCATTTTATACTGTGAAAATGAACTGCACAACGTCACAGTTCTTTTACGGAAAATACGTCAAAAATTAAGGAACACTTTTACACTAGTTAGTGTATTTGCTACAAATGATTGGAAAAAGAATACTTTTTATTTCGGTAAAAGTTTAATGAAGCAAGTCTTACTAAACCCACAATGCAATTATCTGAAATAGCTTTTAAAATACATGATTCATTTTGCATTTTTTCAGTGCAATTTTGTTACAACACATATCATTTCTAGTAGCAGAAAATATACATTTTTAAGCATCAATTAACTAAATTCTGATTTGTAATGCATGCTTTACATATACGTCTCTAGACAACACACACACACAGAAAGAGAGAGAGAGAGTTACTAAGAAAAAGATATTAGTATTTCAGTCCTGTCGCCGGGCATCCTGGTGAACTGTAGAATATTAGGAACATTTTACACTAATTTTGTGCATACTTCAATTAAGTCAACTATCGATGTTTGATTGTATTTTGTTTACTTCCAGGATCAATTTAATTCATTTTTTAATACATATTTCTTGAACCGATTTTTAAAAAAAGTTGCACCGATTTTGATTAAACTTTCTCTCGCGATTTGTAGAGGAAGTTCACGTGGTAGTCTTGTAGTACTATCTTTTATATACATAGCATATAGAAAGGGGTATACAAAACAGGAAAAATGGCTGTTTTCCGCACAACCGAAACGAACTGCGATGAATCCTACCGCTTTTTGTCGCATATATACAACTCCTTTGTTCTTTGGGTTCTTTGTTAAGAAAGGTTTCACTGGAATGTCGGAATACTCCCGAATGGAAAGTGTTCCGAATTCCGGGATTGACTTGGGTTATCAGAACACTACTACTGTCAATTTGTCCAAGATTTTATAAGTTGTGCGGTATTAACTTCAAGATTTTACTCGCAAGATATTTTGTTCATTGACTGGTGCATATTATGATTCTTCATGCGGTTTGGGAATTATTCTAAGACTTATTCATTGCAGTTTTTTACAGCACTTTGAAAATATTTTTTTCTTTCACGTAGTTTTTGTGCAGATTATGTAAGTCTATTACATGCATTACCTGCATTACCTGCATTTTTTGTTACAGTTGTGGATATGATAATGTACAAAGCAATTCTTTTGTATCAATTTTAGTGTTGACAGCATACGGATATTTAGTACGACATTTAGCTGCTTTATTTTCAATATCCAACAACAATGTCTCTTAAATTTTCTTATGATAAATTAAGATTCAAGAAGCATTTTTTCTGGATTCCCATATCCAGAAATTTCCGAAAAATTTACGATAATTATAAAACAGTTGGTGGAAGACCGGTTAGATATCTATAAGAACTTGCGTTACAGTACGAAAGAAAATTTCGCCGGCACCCCTAAGAGCTTAGCTGATCGAAACAGTCTAAAGTCAGTTTTCAAATCAATATCAAAAAATAATTCAAGACCAGTTATATTGATAGATAGCTATTGGAATGTCAAAGAAAAATAAGATATATAAATCAGTCACAGGCCCTTACATATATTATAACATGTAATATACTTACAGTGAAACCTCTCTATAACTGAAACCCTCGGGGCCGAAGAAAATGCCCCTCAAGAAGGGTATCCATCTTAGAGAGAATTTGAACAGAATTTGAATATACAATAATACAGTACAATACAGACGACTACAAGTTCAAGTACATTATTTATCACAATGTTCTTCATCACCAACGCTCTGCAATTTTAATTATAAGCTCTGCATTACCCCTTCGGAAGGTTCAGGGATTGATCCCATCTGCGGACCACACTGCGATTTCTGCAGAGGCTTTCCTCAGTCACACCAGATTAATGCCAGGATGGTACATTCAAAATTAGTCCCGGACCAACCTCCTTCACACATCATGTTCTCAATCCCGTTACGACCTGCGTTAAAGTGGCGTAAATAAAATTCAAGTGTCAGAAATTTGAATTCGGGAATTTATAATGAACTTTATTCCCGTTTTGACAGGGAATTTATAATGAATTTTGTGCTCGTGTCTGTAATAAATGGTATCCGTATTAAATTATTCATCAATGGTATTGCACTTTCGTTACGGACCGGAAGTGTCGTCTTTTATATACGAGTGGCCGCTTTAGAAACGGGTGCCCGTTAAAAGAGGTTACACTGTATTTAGACACTCCCTTATAAATAATTTTAGAGTGTAAATAATGCTACATAGGACTAATTGACTATTTCTGAAGGTATTCATATATTTGGATTTTTCACTTTAACAAAGGAAGTTTGTTTTTAACTTTCTAAAAAATTTAATAGTCAAATCAACTTTTCGAAATAACTGTCTTAATTTAATTTGCGCCAAAAGCTTACATAATAGACCAAATTTGAGGTCAGCAGTACCAAATACTGATTCTAAGATTCCTATTTTGAGAAAAAACAACTTTCAATAATCGCAAAAATGTAGGTCTGTTTTTGTCAGTGCATTCTTTGAAGTCTGTTCTTCTCTGAGTGTTAAATATTCTTCAATTCCAGTAAATCTCTCACCCACACTACTATTTTCAATTTGATTGTTCTTATTGCACAGCACTACGTAATGGATACAACTAACATCCATGTCATGACTTGATTGAAGCGTTTAATATTTTCGTAAGATAAACTCCCAAAGTAATCTTTGTAACACAGCTCAAACTGCTGACGTTTTAGGTATGAACGATATTTCTCACCCCGCTTGAGGCACAACTCGCAAAAGTTTTATGGGCAAAGACAATTCTGATAAAATCCAACGCTATGTGAAGTGATCGGAGCATACAGTGAAACCGGATTATAGAGGCATCTTTTTCTATTTTAACTAAATACGCAAAATTTGTAAGCAATGCGAATTTTCAAAATATTCTTCCATGCTGCGCAGGTAGATGTTAAAAATTGTCATGATTTTTTCGGCGCGATTTCTAGGAAATCTCAGTAACTTGCGAGGAAGAGGTCCACAATTATATTTCTTCTTTTAATTTTAATAACCTGGTTATTTTCAATAGTGTTTCAGTTGAGAACAAGGGTCAGTTCTACAATCGACCGCTAAACTTCTACTCAGCGCTAAGTTGAGGCCAAGTCTGATTTTGGCCAATGAGAGTACGCAAAATGAGAGATGGCCTCAACTTAGCGCTGACTTAGCTGTCGATTGTAAAACTGACCCTAAGTGGGATAAGTAGGTCTACGTGTCATATATATGCTGCGAACACGAGTATACCACTCAGTCATCCTGAATTATCCTGTTGAAATTTGGACGAATCAATGGAAAATGGATGGAGGCAGTAACTGAATCTTTCTTTTCCAGTTTATATGAGACTAAAAATTGTCAGCTGACGGGAATTATCCCGCAAATGGAAATTTTCGATAGGATATTGGAAATGAGACGTTTCTTCAACATAAACAAGCAAAACTGCCTAAAATTCTGAATTTGAATTTTATTTATGGCCTTTAGGCATCTAAGACCCAGGCTGGGATAGGGGGGGTGGGAGAAGGATTTGGGAATGTGTCGGCCAGGGCCTATGCTAAAGGTGTCATCCCGGTATTTGCCTGATGTGACTGAGGAAAAAAAACTGGAAAATTCTGTCAGGATGGTCGGCCGCTGGGATCGAATCCACGACCTCCCGAATACTACACCAACGCCCTACCACTGAGCTACGGCGGCTCGGTGCCTAAAATCCTGAAAATTGGCAACAAATAGGTAGTATGATTCAATCTGAATCTATATGTTAAGCAATACCGTATTTGCAAACACGAATTCTATGGGAGAAATGAACGGAAGGAGTTAATTTACATTTAATAATTCTAGTACATCCTTTCGTTCTGAAGCTTGAAAAATAAATATCTTAGTGAAAAAAATCATTTTAATTGGTTTCTAATGAATTTCTTTGAGTAGTGTTCGTAGTGAAGGCCTTTATGTATACTCAGATTCATAGAAAATGTATGAATGTGATTAGTATGACATACACTTTCTAAATATGACATATTGCACTGTGGTAAATAACGAAGGAATATTCGATACAGTGTTGGCAGACTGTGCTAATTTCGGACTCACGAGCTTTCCACTGGTCAATTTCTATGAATCTGAGATAATCCAAACCTTTCCGCGAATATTTTAAATTTTCAATATGTATAACTGATTTTTGACCGATTTCTAAAATTCTCAAAGCGAATTTTCAAGTTTTCTTCATCTTGAAAGATCTTTATACACAGCGTGTTTTAAAATTACACGAACAAAAACAAAAATCTCAGCGAACCGGGTAGAAATTCAGCTGCGTTTCGGAGCTACAGGCTACCGAAAGCGTGGGAAAATGAACTATAGAGCTTCACATTTCTAACACCACGAACAGAAGAGCTGATGCGGAATGGTACCGTCGAATACTTTAAAATCTGTACTATCCCAAAATCCATATTTCAAAATTCCGCAAAGAAAGTAGCGGATTTCCCCCAAAATTTTCTGAAATAAAAATGGGTCAAATTGAGAATGAATAGGACGGCTTTCCACCAACAAACAATTAATCGTTTCCAAATCGATATCTCAAGCCGATCCCATACGCCGAACGATTTTCTAAAAATAAAAAAAGCGTGGTTGCATAACAATCAGGAGTAAGGATTGCACATTTTCATCGAATGTTTTATTTATTTGTTATCAGACATTTAATATCATTGCCCGGTTAGATGCAGATTATGACGTATGTCATCTTTTCCACAAACTGACAGTTGTTTAATTCATGATCATTTCGACCTACCTCTACTTCAGAAAAATTCCGGGAATCACCTTCTTCCTTTGAGGAATCCCTTGTGCACCCAACGCACAATTTTGTAATATAAACTAAAAACTAACTAACTCTGTGGTTTATGGAACTCGCAAGTTCATCGCCGCAGTAACAAACGTTCGCCATTGGATTCTATCCTGGGCAGTTTGCATTTTTTAATTAGAGAAGGGTTAAAGTATGTGACGGTAGCTTGCCACATCAGCTCTACTATTCATAGTGTTAGAAATATGAAGCTCGAAAGTTGTTTCCCACGCTTTCGGCAGCCTGTAGCTCTGAAATGTGACCGAATTTGAACACAGTTCACTTCGTCTTTTCTTTTTCTGCTTTATGTTTTTGGCGTACTATCATTCCTCAAAGTCTGTCGGTTTAATTTTAAAACACGCTGTACAACTAAATTCCGACTAGTAATCAATATGACGACTCCCCAAAATTTAATTGTAGTGAGCCAAAGATCCCAAAATGCCATAAATAAATTCAAATTATCTGAAATTTAACAATTTTATTGATTTAATTTTAATGCAATCTACAAATATTTTCTTAAAGCGGAAGAAATGTAATTAAAATATTTTTTTTACAACTAAATTTGGATATTAATTTTGGCAACTCTCTGCCTGTAAAAGTCATGCGAAATTAATACTGGACTCCTTATTAATTTTCAAATATCTTCTTTTACAAGGATATAATTTACAATTAAATAAATGAGAAAGTAATTTAATATGACTTGCTCCAATTTTGGTTAAGTTAATTTTTAAAAAAAGGAGAAAAAAAGATAAAATGATGAAATCAATATCATAGCTTTCACACGCCAAAATCAATGCATACTTACATCAGAGACTAAAAAAAAGTTGCCTACTGTATTCTCTAAGAATTATTGGCATTATAATTATTTATTTATTGTAAAACTTCACTTAATCACGTCCTATACATTAGGCGCACAATTCACGTGTCTGAAAGAACTTTTAAAATGCCAGTTTCTTTTTGCAAAATGTTCACTCTAATTGTATTATGTGTATCATTTCTAGTGCCAAACAGGGGGAACTGATAACTAAAGGGCCCACCCGAAAAACCAAAAAAGGCCCACCCACTGGTAACCAAAGGGGCTCATGGCAGTGGATGTTCTGGGGGTGCACCCCAAAAACATCTTTCAAGGGACTTCAATATCCTTCATGATAGTGGGCTCCAAAAAAAAAATTGCAAGGCCCTTAGGATGTTCAAAATACAAAGTATTACGTAAATATACTGTCTTAAAAAATGAATGTATTAAAGCAATGTACTCTTACCATTAAGCTTTACGTGATCCCTTCCTGCGATCTGTGAGGGCTCTACACTGGGCCTGTTGAGATTATAACTTCAACACTGACTTTATTTTGGTCATAATAAGTCTAGTGCGTCAAAATTGCTAATTTTGGAATACCGGCAAGACATTAACGCTACCAGTAGTAGCAAGTTGATTAAGCATTCTTCTTTATTGGGTAACTTCACGCTTCCAAGACAAAAGACCAGGCGGAGGCCCACCCGGGAATTCCCGGCCAGGCTAGTCCGCCCCTGGTGCCAAAAAAACTTTATATTTTAAAATATCAGTGAGAGTGTGTGAGAAAGAAAGACTGACAGATGAATTCACAAAGAGCAATAAATGAATGTTCGAGTTCTGTTGCCGGACATCCAGGTGAATGACAAAATGGTACCTTAACTAAGACCCTGGGTACTACCTCCCGATTCCTTCCCACGCAAGGTGATCGCCAAGAGATGCCATCCCTTAGCCATGGGACAACTTAGGCCTCAGTCGACTCTTAATAAAAATTTAAAATATGAAACAAAAGTGAAAGAGAAAACAGAGAACGAATGGAGATGACTCAACCAGCTTTGAACAGCCTGCCAGTAACGGCAAACCATATACATATACATATAATAATAATGTATATGTATATACGTATACATATAATAATAATAATAATAATAATAATAATAATAATAATAATAATAAT
>JAGDQP010022146.1:18819-30821 GCA_022664845.1 Lepisma saccharinum
ATAATAATAATAATAATAATAATAATAATAATAATAATAATAATAATCCATAATAATAAAGTGTAATGAGAAACTTCATGATTCAAAGATCCTTCCTTACCTTTTGTGCTGACGATTCGTATTATGCATTCGGCACTGTATTCTGGTTCCATTATAAATTGGATCAAGATAAAGAGTCACTGCTGGACACATAGTGTTGAGAATTTAATGTACAAATCGAACATACACGTACAGTCACACTCTTGAATCACACATAAACAGTACAGAAGCACCACCACTACACACGGGATGACGAAGGAACAGGACCAACTCTCAAAAACACAAGAATCCATATGTCCACCCTTTCGTTAGAAAAAAGGGAGACAGACAGGGAACCACTACCGCGATGATGTTGACCCTTCGTGTCCATTTTGACTTGTCATCCTTCAACTCCCTCGGACAGCAGCAGCAGAAGTAGAAACCAAAATCCACTTAGGGTAAGTTAAACCGCAAAAAGTGGACATTAATGGATGTTGTTTGAAAGGGTCAGAAGAGCACAAGAAAGGACAGAAAAATATAATAAATGTTCTGATGTCCTTTCTTTTGGAGGGTTACAAATCCGCAAAACCACAAATCGAGTCAAGCTAAAAACAAGATGCCTTTTTTTCCAACACACAGACAGACCTTGTTTTCGGTTCCAAATCACAAAAATATCTGACCTGTTGTTGAGTCCATCCATGTCGATGATGACTAGCACACGGATGGTAGCAGTAGGCAAGGTAACGATGAGAATACTCAAACAACAACAAGAAGTAACCCTCCACCCTCTCTTGCATGCATTCCTTGTCTCCTTTATCATCATCTCCTTTCTTGTCTCATTCTTTTATTCTTTCTCTGTCCTTTTTTGTATGTATATTTTTGCTGCCGAGTCAGCACACGAGTTGATCTAGCCAACTCACCCTGAGTTTCCAGATTTTTCTCTGTAAAATAAATAGACCTTTTCCTATTATACGGAGTTCTTTCGCACTTATTCATCGCCAACCAAACGATTTTTGTGGTTAAAATATTCCCGAAAAAAAAAAGTTCTCAAGTATTTTAAATCTACCTTCTCTACCCCCTCCCCACAACTGACATTTCAAACCAATTTATTAATATTTTCAAAAGTTCATCGTCCATTAATTCCCGGAACGTATAAAAAATCACTAAAATAACCTTCTAATGCTTCTACTTATTTACCAATCACATTCAACTGAAATACCTACGGTTGAACTTTATTCAATTCGGTACAGTTTTTTTCTCGCCGTCAGTCTTTACGTATCTCAATTCTGTATTAGTTACGCCAGGAAAATGACACTATTACTCATCAAAAAATTAGCATGCTCACTGAATATCACCCTACAAATTCTCCTCAGTAATGTTACTACATCGCTTGATAAGTTGCTCATCATGACTTTTTCCAGTGGAGTTTTTTTTTAACGATCCACTGTAACACACTGCACTATTAAAAGTGTTGAATAAGGCAGCACAATAGTGATATGGTTGGATTGTAATAAGATTTCCGCTTTTAGTCTCTCTGGAGCTTGACAGAAAATTTCTTAATTTTTCTCTCTGTCTACTACATGTATTATAAGACTGCAACCTTGTCACAATAACTTGAGATTTTGTTACAAGTAATTAATTATTCTAACTATAAACGCTAAAATAAACAAACAACTCCTTTATTCGACTAGGTTATTCTTGGAGTGATGTTTCATTTGACAATCTGGCCAGTGTGTCATAGTAGCAAGCACACTTCCCAATGTAAAATACGTTCTCATGCATTGCCTTGCTTAAAAATCTTTCCAAACGCCTGTCAACTCCAATTACTGTTTTGGTGTGCTTCACTTTCATTACAAACAAACATTTCAGGTTCTAATCGTAATTTACTACACAGGATGGCACTCTACTACAGTCCGTACCTATCAGTTAAACCAAGCGGTTAGAACCAAGTCTTGTTGTCTACGAATGTCCTATTTTAGTTAGGCTGTATAAAACTACTTCGCTTTTCCCAAAACCGAGAAAACACTTTTCAAAAAATGGCTACCAAAATGTTTCTGCTTGTTATATTCTCTCTCTTCTCCTAAGTCAAATAGTATGTCAAGGGATAAAATCTGAGAATCGAATAGCTTTGTACAAAAATACAAAGACAATAAATGCTACGAAAACGGACGAACACGAGAGATAGACTCGGAGGGAACGGGGGAGAAGGCCAGTCTGGATTCAACAACGGATGTAAAGCTAAGTGGACATTGCTGCTGCCGACCTTGGATTTCTGAAGAGACCTTCATACTTTTAGTGTTTGACTCGGTGGGCGAAGGTAGAAGGCCGAAACATTGCTGCGAATGAATAGTCTACCAGATGTGGACAACTCAAAGCTGTAATGTCGTTAATACGTAGTACTTAGCCACTGATGCTTGTCTCTTCTGACCTTCTTGGACAGCTGACCTCTTTTCTCGGGTTCTCACTAACCTTTTTTTTTATATATAAATCCGCCCTCCTCCTTTTTTTTTATTCTATACAAACGAAAATGAGGATAAACACCTCACTACCAAGGTTTCACAACTAACAAGTGGAAGAATTGGCCTAATTAAATAATTAGGTCGGTTTTGGTCTAATACACAAAGATGGGAATACTGAAAATTCACGTCAATGCTCATGGACAATCAGAAGCTTTCGTCAAAGATGTTACCTACTCGCAATCTCAATTACTGCTGCGGACGTTATGGATGGATTAACGTATCTTTTTAAATGGAGTTATCCCAGGGAACATACTTTTTTAAAAAAACAATTTGCTAAGAAAAGTCTATGATTTTTGCTCCGTTTGTTAAGAAAATCAGATACCCAAGTAACGATAGAATACTTCAGAAATAGGAAAACAAAGAAGCCTAAATTCGTGTACATGATAGGCAAAGCATGGATGCAAGTTATACACTAACGGCTTCAGTTGCCTTAACGTTAAAAAATTAACCAAAAAGGGTTCTTATTTTGAATTTCTTCTGTAATATATAGGCATAGCTATATAAGGACGAAATCACCCCAAAAGTCCTATCATACACCTTGAACTTTCAAGATAACAAAAGCTTTTATGTCAGATAGGTATTTTAAGCTTAGTAGAACTTACGTAACTGTATAATGGAAGATAAATATTTTCTACAGTTTTTGAGATTAACTTTAATAAATAAATCATATATCCGCATAATGGTGGGTTACTACACCTTTTATTATTTTTTTATAGAAATTTTGTTTCTTAAGAATTATATTCAAAGTATACGAAAAAGAAACCGTAGCTGTCTGTTCTACTGCTGTTCTGATTATATCTCTTTTGTGGAACTACAGTATTTGAAATATTGGCTGGACTTTACAATCTCCTCGGATACTTCAGGTTAGGTTAGGTTACAAAGCAGCAGTTGTAAGCTCACTACAGAAAACAATCATCTACATCTGACCTATCGTTATCGTTACGTTAAGCTAGAATTAGGTTAGACTAGGACATGCCATTATAGGGGCCAGGGAGAATTCGGAATAATAGTCCTACATATTATACAATAGGATATTCAACAACCTTTAATCTACCAATAGAAGACTATCTAGAATTTTTCATGAATTTTGTTGTTTATTTGACAAAAGAATATTCACAAATTACTGGAAACGGAAGCGTCGGTTTAATTTGATGGTTGATTCAAAATGTGGCTATTTTTCTCATGCACATATAAATATCTGAAAGTGATGGATTTCAAAATCTGTACAAAATTAATTTCCGTTCTAATTGTTGAAAAATTCGTGTCAAATCAGAGTAGAATGGGCTATCGACTAAATCTTTCATGGTTCACGGAAACCGTAGTCAATGCGGCATATCAGTGTATCGCGGCATCCTGGTTGAGAATTACTGCTATACACACATTAAATACCGTCATGGGAACAGCGCAAAAGGATTGCTATTCCATTTTAATGAAGAACTGACGGTGAAACTTCTGTACAGGACTCTTTAGGAGACAATCATATACCATGACGTCATCCACGATACATTATATTTATGATTTCGATTTCTATCATTGACTATTTCATTTCTCACAAACACTTTCGTACCAATAGAATTTTCTGTCACTAATAGCAAAAAGGCTCAAGTGTATTAATAAAAAAGATCAGACAGACTAAGGGCAAGCTTAACATTCTTTCCAAGATTTCCTCTTCTGAACCTCGGGAGTCTTACTATTCCAGTATTATTTTTTATTATTATTTTTAGTTGACAAAGAGGGTGAAAAAGCAATTTTTAAAAAAAATCCACTTTAAAAACGTTTTTTTAAAAAGTCAACCTTTTAGAATGGAAACCAACCATGATGAAGAAAGAATAACTTTTGTAGTATTACAGAAAACAGAAAACAATATAAAATTCTTTCAACCCAGTGATTTGTTAAGAGCTATGGAATGCCAAAAAATCGCTACGAGATTCGCTGCGCATCACTATAAACACTACTCGACAACCATCATCCACCACCACTGTTGTAGTATTACTATTATTAAAATCGATTACTTAGTGATAATAGAACACGCTGACGGGCAAATGTGGTACAACGATAATAGAACACGCTGACGGGCATTATGTTGTACGAAGTCCAGTTAATGAATTAAAACTGAACAAAATTTCTTGAATTCCAGGTGACATTCGTTCAAAGAGGCATCTCGATGTGGTCGTTCCCTCTTTGCGTGGTCACGGGTTCAACTCCTGCGGACATCCATTGAACGGAGTGGTTCGGAACACACCTTATGAAAATCTATAGATCTTGTTCTTAGAAGCTCACCAGCTCGTTTAGGACGTTAATAATCAATCAATTATTCATAGAGGGAGTCATATGGTCAACGCTACGACTTCTCATAGCTGTATCCGGGTTTCCGAGACCGGAGTCCACTTCTTCTTATTTCAAATAGCTTTCTAACTCTACTCACTTCAGCGTTTACTCATTACGGTACGCAGGTTTTGTAGCAAACTATGTTTTCTGTTTGTTTGTTTTTTTAACGGAAGACTTCTGTGCGAAAGTGGTTAAGTCTAATTTCTTAAAGATTTAGAAAACAAAGTGTTTTTTTTTAATATACTCGAACTATTTTAACCACGAAAAACACTACAATTGGTAAAATAGATTGAGATTATGAAAAAAAAAAGTTATAAAATTTGTTCCCTGAAGCTTAATGATATTGATGTTTCTTCCTTCTTCCACCGAAGACTTCAATTATTCTTCAGATTCACATTTTGACGATTACCAACTTGAAATAACATTATATCTTCAAAACAAGGTAAATATTAAAATTCACAATTAGTATTATCTAAACATACAGTACATTTGTCTAAAAATAGAACCAACGAAGACTAATATGATGTACGTCGTGAAATTATAAAAACTTCCAAGTTATAAACGTATCTATCTGTGGCGTTTTCTTCATTTCTCAATTCCACCCTTACACATTAAAATACAGGCGCCAACTACATTATTAGTACGTATACTTACAACCTCCTGTGTCTGCACTATCTCGCAGTAAGTTTGAATATAAATTGCAGCAAACTTACCTGTAAGACAAAAAGAAAAAACAGCTTTTTAGTACATCTGTACTTAGTCATATATTCGTATTAGAAAAGAAAAAAATATTAGTTTTAATTTCTATACAAAATATGAGAAACAACACACACTTTAAAAAAAGAAGACAAAAAAAAAACATGAAAAGCTAGCAATATATTTGCTAAGCGGTATAGTTAATTTTAGATACAGGTGAAACCACGCAGCGAAACTGAAAATAGAATACATTTATCATAATATATTCGGTATCTCCTGATCATGATAATCCTGTTACAACGATGGAAATAGTGCATAATAAAAATATAGGGACTAAAATGTTAAAAGATGTGAATTTTGAACATATCCCCAAAATTAAGAGATGCATATGAACGTCTTTCTTGTATTGATCTACTGAATTCACACTTCCACATACGCACTGTCATTCAGAATCTCCTGTGTGTTTAATCCCAGCAATATCAAAGGGGTAGGAGGGGAATACTTTGTGCTCTCCATATCTAATTTTTTTGTAATTATTCTGCTAATCGTTTGTTTAAAAATACAAATTAATATTATTGTTCCGTATGCTTAGCTAAAGCATACACTTTACGGTAATGCAATTTGAACGTTGCTGTCTCTCATAAATTTCTTTTCTTTCGGTGGCGGGCACGCGAGTACAATATCAGTGTCGCTCCCAGATGACAGTATTAGGCCTATAAGTAGTTACTGTCCGCCTTTTCAGAACCTAGGACGTAGTTTAACGCGGCTCAGTAAGCACACTCCAATGCCAGTGTTGCCAATTTATTTTCAAAATGCAAATTTTCAAATTGCTTTCATACCGTTTTAGACCAATCCGCATTGATTTACACCAAATGTTGCACACCTGTGCATTAGGTACTTGGACAGATCATTCGGCAGCGCATTGTCAGTGTTGCCAATCTATTTCAATAATTTAATATCTTCAATTGCTTCCATATTGTTTGTATGTATCATCAGCACCAGTATTTTTATACACTGAGACATGTCATAAAGTTTGCCGTGCAATCTACGGCGGTAGGCCAACGACTCGAAGGTCCCGGGTTCGAGTTTCGATGGGTGTGGATTTCAATGGCTAAGGGGCAAATCAGGACGGGCCGAAGTCCAAAGTTGCTACACTGGCCTATACAAAAATAAAGTTTTGTATGTCACAAAGTTACTTCAGGCGACACTTTGTACCCACCGTCAAAAATTAGATATATCTCTTGACTGGTTGTTATACCGAATTATTATTGCATTTTTAAAAATCACTAAATGAACATGTTGCCTTGGCTAAATAGATATGTCATTGAATTCGCCATTAATCTGTATTTTGGGAGATGTATTTAATTTTCTAAGCTGGGTACAAACTATTCCCGTTGATGGTAGATGTTATTCAAAATGCGTTGGTATTGCTAGGGTTAATGCAGTTTGAAGAAGACAGAGATGAAAGAACAGACTTCATTAAACTAGCTACACTGGATGGAGAGACAGCCCTTTAAGGGCCTTTGCTTGTCAGACGGCTGTATTACGATCAAGTAGAAGGTTACGTGGCCAGCGTAACGCCTCTTCGTAGACGTGTGACTTTCGTGACCACAATCCGCACAAGTAGCTCCCCAATTATCCTCACGATGATGGGTCGACACCGAAATTTCGGACCCGAGACAGCTCGCACTGAAGTCCAGAGCGTTAACTATTTGAAATTAAGAACTTTTAGTTCTTTCGTATCTTTACGGTAAATACTACCGTAAACTGTTAACGCGTTTATCTTACAAGGAAATATCTAAGAGGAAGCTGGGAACTGAAAACAAAATAAAGAAAAGAATATATAAAAACTGATGGAGAAAAGAGAGAAATTGTTAGGTAAAATTTAGCGTATTATCTTGTTCAAGTTTTTCACGATATAAATTAGAAAGTTTTACACGTCTATCTCTGCTGTAGCTTTTTTTTTTTTATAATGTACGTACTTGGAGAGTGCGAAAAAAAAAAAGGCAAAGAACTGCGAGAAAAGGAAATGTTTCGCACCGTGCAAAACATAATGTGCAGCTCTTCCACTTTCACCAGAATCACCGCCTACTTCTATCATATGCCTTGTTTAATATAATACGTTCTACCCAAAGGCGTCTCCACGGAAACGATATGCTACACATGCACTACCTTGTCCTTTTCTTTTTCTTGTCTGTTGTTACGAACAAGGTAGCACAATGACATGCTTATGTAAAAGATACAACATATTGAACCCGCTTTCAAATTCAGCCTACATGCAAAAGAAATATGCAATTATAACACATTTCTGCTTTTTTCCTAAAAGGAATCATCCAGTGGAGACTATTGATGATGGTCTTAGTAAAGAATCGTTTACACTGGTTGCTCTCTACTGATGAAAAAAAAAAAAAAAATGTATGCCTTACAACAGCAAATCTATGCCTTATTAGATTGGCTAGACAGTCTATTCTATTTATATATTTAAGTAACATCCAGCGTCACGTGCCGTACACATATCTTTTAAACAAAAATCATACTTTCACGACCAGATGTTAGATACTTAACTGAATCTTTCAATGTTAAAAGAACTGTCAAAATAGCATTTTTTCTCTTTTCTTTTTCAATCAATGTAAAAAGAGTAACCTCCACAAAATTATGTTAAAAGGAACTACTATTGAGACCTTTTGATTATAGTAATTCAATACAGTCACATTTATAGTGTAGTGTTAAAACGACCAGGTCATTGACATGATTCTTTTTAACAAAATATCTCGTGAAATGATTAACACAAAAAAACATGGACATGTCTACATTTTGGTGATGAGGTCAAATGGCAAATATGAAGACATATGCGTGTATTAAAATTCTTTGAATGCGATAAACGTAATACACTTCTTTTTTGCGAGTGCCACAAAAGAATTTTGACTGAATGACCTCCAGTATCCTAGAATATTTACTGTGCTGTGGATTCCATATTATATAAGAAGTTTTCAATTTGAAGCTGACATAATTAAAAATAGAACAACTTGAGAAGCTGCGGACTATTGAAATCTTTCTCCAAGCTTTTATACGCCATTTTGTTACTTCATGTTCACAACATGCGTATTGACTTCTAAATGAAGTATAGAGATTAATTACATCCAGATTTTTTTTTTACTAAATCAAAGTTATTTAACTGAGCACCTCGAACTGGGTATTTGTAGCTATACTTACTTAACCCGCGTACTAGAATCACCCGCGTACTTATTTATACGCTTGACCAACGAGAGAGACTTGTATTTATTAACATTTACAACAAGATCATTTTTCTCACACCACTTAGGAACATTAGTGAAGTTTATTACAGTCTTCAATGGTGGAAATCTGCAATAACATTTTTCGATCATCAGCAAACAGCACCAGTTCATAAAGAATTAGCTAAATCATGAATCAATATTTAGAAAAAGAATGGTTCTAAATTTGATCCTTGAGGAACACCTGATCTAACCTCAAATTATGTTGAAACAGACTCTTCGTAAAGAAGGCAATCAACGTTAGTGAAGACTGAGTGATAGTGTAAGGAAATAGCAACACATTCATCGAGGAATTTCGGACCTTCCCTTTCTGTTTTTATTTAATAGAAAAACTTATTCCTCCTCTCCCTGTTTTCCCGCTTAAAACGAAAATATATATATATATATAAAAATAGCAGATGTGGGTGCAAAGTTGCAAACAACACCCAAAAAACACTGGTAAAAGGAGCGGAAGGATAATGTGTTTTCTCACCAGGGCAGAAAGTTATTAATATGATTTTGGAGAGGTGAAATTCTGTGATTTCCAGCGAGAGGAGAGGAGAGAAAGAAAAACAACCCACAGTTGACAAATGAAAAGTACTGGATCATTAATCTGACGTCTGACAGACCAAGACACGAATTTCACCTGGGACGCCCACACTATGCATCCCTTGGGATGGGATCTTTCGCTCTCTCTCTCTCTCTCGTGTTGGAAAGAAAATAATCCCAAGAAAGGTACAAGAAGAAGTTGTATACAGATGGGAAGAAGGGATATGAAACATTTATTATTTTTCTTTTCCTTTTACCACTGATCCTGCATCACAAAATTTCTTTTATCATTATTTCCGACAAAACATACTGGATATTTAAAATCCATATTTCAAACTAACATAAGTTATATTTAACACACGTTAAAACGAGCAAAATGAACGCTAATTTCTTTTTAAAGAAAATGGCAACGATTCAAAGCATTTTCTTTTTATCATTATGCCTCCAGTGGATCACTGGTTTAGCTCGTCGACTTGTAATCACAGGTACCGGGTTCGATGCTCGGCATGGACACAGTGGGCCGAAATCCATTTAGTTCTTCGTATGTCGATGTACATCGAATGTAAAGCAAACCTCCTTTTTGTTTTCTCTTGACACTCCTTGGTCTATTATTGTGCCACCCCAAACGACATCCTCGAGAGCAGTAGCCTCCAGAACTGCAAAAAGATGATTGGTTGGCTATGTGTCACCCACGAAGACTACAACAAAGATTGCTATGCCAGGAATATTCTCAACAATCTTTACTCTGCAAATCAGACCAGAGTAGATTATTCATTCACTTCTCTCAATTTGTGTCATCTCAGCTGAGAATCACGGAAATCATTTCTCTCTCTCTCTCTCTCTCTCTCTCTAACTGCTTTCGTTGAGCCGCTGGCTTGAATTCCTAAATCCTAAAATGGAGAAGGATAATCAAAGGAAAAGAACCTGTCGCTTTTCAATCACCCGATCTAAAACAAAGTTCGGGTAAATCCGAGGTTACTGCCCGCAAATCTGTCATTGTTTTCTTACCAGCTGCCTTTTAAAGTGGTAGCCTAAGTTAGAGATGGAGAACTAAAGTGAAATAAAGAAAAGTACGAACATTGGGTGGAAGGGTGAGGGGTAGGTACTAAACACAAATATCATACCTTCTAAAAACGAATATCGCATCTGTTTGAGGGTACTTATCATTTGAAGGGAATCTGAATTTTCAAAAATCCTATATGCAGTACGAAAAAAAACAAATATTTTTAAAGATATACTTTTCTTAAACAATTCGTACTAAAAAGTAAAAAAAAATAATTTTGTTTATTCATAATTAAAAAGAAAAGCATGCCGCGCTCTCATATATAGAAACTTTGTAAATTCTTGAATTGGCGCGCCCCATACCTTTCTTTTAAGTGATGAATAAACAAAAAAAATTTTTTTTTATTTTTTTTAGCAAGAATTGGTTAAGAAAAAGTAACTCTTTAAAAAGTTTTATTTTTTAAATTCTTTTTTCCAAGTTATTTTGGTGTTCGGAAACTGTTTCTCAAGCTAATATTTTGTGACCCAAATCCTAAAGTGTTCTGCAACTAGTCGAACGACACTTCGTTGCAGGCTAGTATTTATTTTAGGATAAAGAAGTCCATACTAAAAAAAATGCTTTTAAAATATATAAATATATAGAAAGTAACAATGGAATATTGTATTGCCATCCGACTTACGTCGCTATGCACAATTTCATCATTATATGGCGTCGGGTTAACGTTGTAAGATTTGAGGACACCACGTTACTATGTGAACTAAAGAAAAGTCTGTAAAAATAGTACTTTGTCTTCTCGTCTGTTTATCAGTTGATATGGGTACAATGATATGAAGATATGAAAGGATGAAGTTTTAAATTATTAATTTAAATATGAAGCAGAAACTATTTACATTGTTGTTATGTTATAAATTAATTTGAATTAATATTGTTAGCAATATAGAACGAAATTTTGAAGATTACTGTGTTGAGCATTGTCATTGTTATGAGGCAACAAAAATATATTCGAAATGTCAGTTTTATTGAATTTGAACAACTTAATTATTGATAGGTTCTGGCAAAGGATTTCACGCTTTCGCGTTTAGTTACGTGAGAGAGGGTGCAGTGCCTTAATTGGCTCAATTATCTTCTCTCATTGCATACTAATCTTGATTGGGGTTTTTACGAAAGTTATGCGAGTAGTCTCCACTGCTACCACAAGGGGGAGAATTAGGCGTCTAGCAGACTTGGAGCAGTTAAAGCAACTTGTCCCCTAGATTATTTAGGCGTATAGATCATCGTTTTAGTCTGATAGAGAAGCCGGCATATCCTCAAAAAATGTTAGATGCACGAACGAAAATCCCTGATATATGTTTATAAAGAGTCAATTTACATGTTCCTGAGCTAGCTGGTGGTATTCTAAAAGTATTCGACGACGTTTTTAAAGAAGGAGTAAGAACTATTCGACGAAGTAATATATATATATATGGGAACCGGGACAGGACCGGCAAACCGGGACTGTCGCCCAAAAGGCTTCTGCCATTAACTGGGAGGAGACCCCTTAATTCCTCTTGCTAAGGCTTAAGGGAACCGACCGGGGTAGACGCCTAATGTCCAATCCATACGTTCACGTCGTGGGGC
>JAGDQP010022147.1:0-23916 GCA_022664845.1 Lepisma saccharinum
AACAATGGTTTAATTAGTCGGAATCACTCTCGTCATAAGGATAAAATGGAATTGTGAAAAGAAGATAATGCACAGACTAGAGCAAGTGCTTCAATAGCAATAAGTGATTGCAGAATATTAAAAGTACAAATTCGATAGTTCGGTAAGATAAAACAACAAAGGAACATCCCCGAAATACAACTGAAGAAACAGAAGAAGAAGCAGATGGTTAAAAAAGAGGAAGGAACCTGAGAAGGCGAAGGTGGAGGAAGCAGAAAAATATAACCCATACATACAGTTACAATTATCACGCAAAATGCAGTCAATACTTGTGGAGTCACCTAGTGGCGAAAATTTTAATTCAACAACTCGTAGGCCGTGGCATTGCAAAAATCCGAATGTGCCACGAAAAATTACCTTAGATTATTATTGAAGCTATTGGGGTTCAGCTCATATGTGTCAGTTTTGAAGCCTAAAATCTCCAAAGTGGTGATTGGCACTGTTGCCAAATTTGGCATAATTATCAGAGCTAATGAGCGGATAGATTTTTTGCTACAGCAGCCGGAGATCGTCTGTTTGATATACACTGAAAAGAAAAGTATTAGAAATCGGTGATCGGGATGTTCTTCTACCACTCTCTCTCAGCTCAATTATTTTTAACGCTCTGGATCTTTTCCGAATAAAAAATAGTTTATTAAACTAGTTATTATTTAATGGATATATAAAAATCCCAGAGGTACCAGCAGGTGGACTAATGACACTTTTTTTTCCATAACGAAATTAAGGATGCATCATTTATCATCGTTAGATACAAATTTTAAAATACAATTATCTCACCCTACCCTTCCTCGCTGTTTCCGTGTCTTTGAAATAAAGGAAGATAGCACAAAGCGTTGAAGTTGCATGAGTCTCTGGTGGAATATAAGTAATGGAGGAAACAAAGAAAACATTTTTCGTGTCTCTTTCCTTTGTGGTTTCCAGAGACAAAACGCAGTCGCAGGTTCCTTAACTACATTCTGTTGTTTTCTAAGGTGCAATAACACTAAAGTAAAGAAGGTAAGAGAAATGACATTCGCCTGTTTCCGGATGTCCTCTTTTCTTTAGACTAAGCTATCTCCGTCACGAGAAAGCACGTAGTGTTTAGCGCTTGCTGTCGTCTCTATGGAAACTAACAACGTTTTTTTCTTGGGGAAATTTCGGTAATTCTTCTTTTTTAAGAAGAAAAGTAAATTTTCAGCATCTTGTCTCTGCTAAAAGAATTAAAGTATATGCATTATACTTTAAAATACAAACAAGTAAGTGAGAGAAAGTTTTTGTCTAAAGGATTTCTTGTTTGAATTGTCTTCTACCTGTTTTGAATTTTTTTTTGTTTATTCTGCTAATAAATTTATGTCCTTATTTTATGTTTACTTTTTTTTTTTTTTACTTTCTTCAGGAGCATTTTGTCTCTCATCTGTCCTAGTTCTAAGGAAACCACTTGGCCAGGAGTGTAGAAAACTGATGCTTTTAAAGTCAAGGTCTTGTTTACTAAAGATGGGCTGTAATGTGACAGATAGAAGCAATCGTTGTATCTTGTAGTTCATATTTTCGCATTACCAAGGAAGTGGTTCTGAATACATTGTATCTAATTTGTTTATAATTGTGGAAGAGGTTGAGTTTTTGAGTACTTGTAAATATGCAGTTCATCCTGTTCGTTTGTGTAAAAGGCTAAGCAAAGTGATGCAGGTATTTCTTGTTTACATTGGTCGGTTGTATAGTGTAGGCACCTATGACCTAATCCGGTAATCGTTTGAAGAATGTACGGGGAAAGAAAATCACAGCGTGGAATATTATTCAGATAACTGAGAAGTGAAATGACAAGTTTTATTCACATTCGAAAATAGCATAAAGTTCGAAAAGAGTAAAAACAAACAAAAGAGAATGAGGTTTTCTAAACCAAAGAAGATATTTAAAGACAAACATATCTCGAGCAATAATAATTAATACTAGTCAAGTAAAACTGAATTTTTATTTGAATAGTAGGGTATTTTGTTAATCTAATTTTATTGATTTAATTTATGAATTTAATTTGAATGTACGGGTAAAGGTTATTGATATTCTTGTAATAATATAACTTTAATAATATCTGGTGAAATAGGAATATGAATATACTATGTAGTGGAAGAATATGCACTCTAAAAGAGAATTTTGGAAGAGTATTGCTGTTTCATTAATGTAACGATGGGATCAACTTTAAATAGCACCTCGGTGTTGGACAACTTAGATTGATGATGGAAGAATAATAATTAGGAAGCATAGTCACTAGGTTTATAATAGACAATCTGATGAATAGATGTAGCAGCATGTCTGAAGGTATACCATTGTGCAGTATGGGATAGTCTGATATAATCTCTCTGTATGTACGAATATTAAAATTGAAGTTGTTCGTTACCAATTGTAGAGAAGGTTTCTAAATAAAGACAAGAGGAAAAGAACGTGCCTAGTCCATTTCTGGCTAAACTGAGATAAGAGTGCCATCAGTTAGCTCTTTAAAGGGGTTTTCTAACAAACTATGATGCCTGAAGAGATGCATTGTCCGTCTATTACAAGCGGATCTTTACTTTATGTTCAGATATACGTATAATACTAATACTGATTATGGACGCTCTTATGTAAAATCAAGAAAATTAACCAAGTACGTTCTTTTCCTGCGGTATTCAAGTAAGATAAGGGTAGATAACAACTTATTTTCTTGTTTTAAGAAGCTAAACATAATGTTACTTAAAATTTTACTTTTTTTTTGTCATAGAAAACTGTCAGAGGCTTTTGGAGTAACTGAAATAAAGTATTTACAAGAAGCTAAGAGGTTTCCGAAAGTTTATATTGCTTTGCATAATTTGCTCCTTTTTAGTGTGTATTTGCATGCTTATTTTAGGTATCTTGAGTGCGTAACTATCCATGCTCTACTCATTATTAATAACAACAAGTTATTAATTTCACGCCGCGCCGGTCTGCGCGAACGGAATTCTTTGAAAGTGAGAAATTTTGTTGTGAGTTTTTCTGTCACTTGAATTTTGAAAGTACAATTTTCTTTTCTTCTGCGTGCTTTCTTAGTTTTAAATTATTGTCAGAAGTTGGATTGATGTTTGTCAGTATTTGGCTGATTTTAATCTGTTTCTAAGTTCGTGTGATTTGCATAACATATCATGTATATTTTAGAGCAGTGAGTGTTCTTGAAGTAACAAGAGTAATCTTCTAAGATTAGTGCATAATGAATATAATTCGATTTATTATTAGCTAGTTTAACGTTCAACATTAACTTCTACGCAAAGATTTAAGAGTCCTATTTGTCTTTTGGTACACGGTGCAGAAGTGTCAGAAAAGTACTGCGATGAACTTCAGAAGCTAATTACTACATCGAAACAAGGAGGAAACGAAACTCCTTTAAGGAAGATTTTAAAAATGTATAGTTTCGGAGTTAGCAGCGCCGAAAATTAGCAAATCATTGCCACAAGTAAAGTTATATCTTGAGAAATAATTATGTGTCGGCTTAGTAAATCACAAGCAAAGTTGTATCATAGAGAATTCCCGACTAAAGCATTCAATTGTTATGAAATCGTCGTCGCAACCAGTAGGAAGGACAGATCTTTGGGTACAGCCTTGGATTGTGATTTGGCAAGCCATTCATTATGGCAGGTCATACTTTTTCTAGATACTATGCTATTTTTTGACGATGTTTCGCTAACTTTAGACGTCGCTAGTACATTTGTTAACATTTGAAGGAACATTTTCCTTGTTTTGATATACGTTTACGATTCCCCTCTGATCTTCGTTTCAGTATTTTCCAGTACGTATGGTACTAGATAGCAAAGCTATTACAGAGATTTACATAGTTGTATTATTAGAAAATCATTATGGGAAAACATTCTTCCCTATCATTTCATACTCAAGAGATAAAGTGCTTTGTTTACTTTTCGTGCCCCCTCTTTTCTGAAATTTATTATGTCTGGTCCTAAAAGGAAAAGAGTCCTACAAACAACCGCTATATAACCCTTTTTTAAAGAACTTCTTTGCAAGCTTGTAACGTTCCACTCTACCCCATTCGCTACTCTTTCCTTCTTTCGTTTACTAAGCCACCCCTGTAGTAAAAACATAATCAGCAATCTCTAAGGGGGTGAAAATTGGTAGAAGACTAAGAAAGAAGTTGCGTTGTACAGCCTTTTTTTTCTCTCCTTTTCTCACTTGACTCAACGCATGAATACGCACTAAGTTGAACGTGAAGTCACCGTCACTTGCGCATACAAAGCGCTAAAAATCGCTGTCATCTTTGAAGCTTAAAGACTACCAGAAAAAAAAAAGTCATGCCTTAAAATGTATAATCAAGAGAGAACTCAATAAATCACTCACTCTTTTTTTGTGAGTTTTTATTAGGAGCGCAAAAAAACGGAAGACATTGCTTAAAAGGCCAGCAGAAAAAGCGGGAAAGTATTTCTGCAACATCAAAGAACAGTCGACTTACTTTGAAAAACAGATGTCTCTCGTTTTTATGAGTACTGTAATAGTTCTTTTTTATAATCCTTTCTCTTTGTTCCTTTGAAGGTTTTATTCATTCTTAAATGTTCTTTTATCCTTCTGGGAAATGTTTTAATTTTTTTTTTTCTGGGGGTTATTTTTGCGTAGATTTTTCTATTTTCTTATAGCATTCTACTAAAAGAAAATAATTGGTGTTTTGAGTTCTTAATTCTTTCTTTCAGCTTTTATTTAGAAATGTCAAGAATGTGGAATATGATGTCCTTTTACTCATACAATGTTTCAGTTGAATGGAAATCAGTTACAGATTGCCGTATTCTGAACTCTACATTATTCAGTAGAAGTACAGTGACTGTACGTTTAAGGAGAGGTTTTAGTCACGTTCGGAAAACTGGTTTTGGTATTTAACACCGGTTTTCGCTTTCTTTCAAACATCTTTTCTTAATACACACAAATATCGCTCAGTTTCCGCTTGTTTTATTTCAGAATTCGTTTTCTTTCTTCGTTTGGCCCTCTCAGCCAATCTCAGTGCTCTAATGGTTACGGCCGTGAACTCCGGGACGGCACTGAGAATGTGCGTAGGTTCGAGTCCTGCTGACCCTCATAGTGATTTAAGTTTTTCGCAAGGATTTCCTCCGTTTCAATAAGCGAATGTGGGATGGTACCTTCAATAGAACCCGTAAACACTGCCTTCCCCATTCCTTCCTCCATGGCTGTAACAAAGTTTTTAGAGTGAGCATTAAGAGGCCATAAAGGAAAAAAAAATACGTTTCAAAATATCGAAAGACGCTACTACAAGATACGATACTTCTCTAACGGGATTTGAAATGTTTCATATTTTTGAAGTATTCTCCGATGTGTTTACATTTCTTATAGAAGTTTAGGACATTCGAAGCTCCTTGTCTGCCATTTTTTAGCTGGTCTTTCACTTTATCCTGTATGTTCTGTCATCCTTTATTCCTTTCATGGCTCTTTTGATTTGGGAGACGACGAAAACTAATCTTCGCGAAGTAAAATTCTGGATCTATATGCAGTTCTGAAATACCTTGTGCCAAAACGTGCTTGATGTTTACGGTATAGTGTGAAAGTGCGTCGTCGTGTAAAATAAATTAATGATCCGTTTAGGTTTTGTAGAACTTTGGTATAATTGTGACACTAAGTAAGAGTTACGTGTTAACGAGAGGTTTTGATTAGAGCAATCGAGTGGTGTAATTAGTTGATTCTTGTGGGTTTGAGAAACTTTATAGTAATTACTACGCGCAGGGACATTGTATAGTCCTCAGAACTACATAATATACGGACGAAAGTTGGTAAACACAGACAGATTACCTTATACAACTTTTAAGTGGTAAAACAAGTGATGGTATGTACAGGGGAGGAGTTGCGGGGGGACTCCATAATAGTGCCTGATTAGTGTATAGTGTGAAACCTTCTATCAATACGGTGTTTCACATTGCCACCTGGAATAATGTGTGGACGCCATTGACGCCTTCACAACGCACTCTTCAGAGACATTCTTGCTTGCTTTACCATCAAAAGCGTTATACATTATTACTACATCACATTTCTCTGTTTACCATATTTTAGCACCATCGGACGTGTTGGCTTAAGCCTGAGATGCCTAAAGACTTGAAATAAATTCAATTCGGACATGTCCTTCTAGGTGGGACGCTTTCAATAATTCTCTGCACCAATCCATTTCTCCCATCCAAGAGCGTTTTATACATAATACTTGTTTTGTACACTACATTTATTCCCCCAAATCCCCATAAATCTACAAGGTCCTTTCGAGTCTTATTCAAAGGATTCGATCAAACAACTTCTTCAGCAATACTTTGAAAGACAGTATTGGTCTTTGAGATACGAATATTCGAGATGCAATTATATAGAAAAAGGACTCTGAACATAATTTTCTCTCTCCAGTTTTCTAACTGCACTTGTTTTTCTGATAAGGAAAGACTGGGAACATTTCAGTCACCCTTCTTACAGACTGCCAGCAAAAGCTTCCTCTTTCAAAATCATTATCAAGTTCCGTAGTAATTTTTAGAATTCACAAAAATATATGATATTTTTTTAGTTTCCTAACGATATGCGTGCAACTACTTCTATTCATTCCGTTATAAACTCAACGGGCAAGTTCTAACTTATCGGACTCAACCCTCGTAGTCCAGGCGGTAACGACGCGGACTTTGTATAGGCAGTGGATGGGTTCGTACCCGCGCTGCCAACTATCCTGATTGAGGTTCTCCAGGCTTTTGCCCCCGTTTTCCGAGGCGAATGTCGGAATGGTACAGTTAAGTAAGGAATTGCCCACTAGCCACCTTATCCTCCCCTCTACCCTATAGCGACCTGAGCTAAAGATACCTAAATAAATAAGACATAAACAAATAAATTCAATTTCAGTTGTAACTTATCGGAGCTAACGGTGCAACATTTTGATTTCTAACGTTAATATTAAACAGAGTGCATTCATTCGTGTTATTTATTTTACACACTGCATAGTTTATTATATCTGTGTTTATAAGTTTACGTTTATGTGTATTCCGTCTCTCTTTGTTTACGTGTATAGTTGAACAGGTCGCTGACAGACTGAAAAGAAAGCACACTTATTTTGTGCTTTTCTGTTACGTACATTTTCAGAGAGAGAGAGAGAGAGATTATTGGAAGCTTAAAAGAACAAACCAGGTCTTCGTGTGCTTTTTCGTATTTCTGTATGCTTTTGTGTAGTTCTTATTTGTTTATCGATTTTTCTTTTGTTTCGTTTGGTATGTTTTCTTCAACAGAGTTCAGATCCTTCTCTTTTCCTTTTCTTTCTGATGCTGTCGTCGTTGATTGATATCTCTATTTATTTGCTCTTGTATTTATTTGGTTTTCCGATTCCTACTGTTTTCTGTTTTGTTCAAGGTTTTGTTGTAATCCTAAAAAGAAAACATTTCTTTTGGTGTATGTTTTTCTTTTGATTTACTCTCTTTCTTTTGTTGAATACTCATAAAAGAAGAATGGTACAGGCCTATTTTTTAAAAGATCTTACTTGGGAAGGGCACCTAATATTATTTACAAAGAAAAGTTCACTGTAAAGAATTTTTTCGGTGTTCTTTTATATATAATCTTATTATATTGTTTCTTCTGTATATACTACTTTACACTGTATAAAAATAGTGCACCACTTAGAAACCTTTGTACATCTATAATGAGTAAGTTCTTTATCACTTCGAAAAGGGTAAAGGTTGGGTATTTTCGTGACATTGATAACTTCGTGATAGAATGCATTTTGCACAGACACGACTTACCAAAAGTTTTCGAATTACATCCATCACACAGAATACTGCTGGGGTCACCTGGCGGTGAAAATTGTAATTGATATCACGAAATTACCAACCTTTACTGTATAAACTTTAGCTTTCGATCACTACTTTAAATCCTTTCATTCAATTTTTGTACTACTTTTCACACCAAATTGTTTTGATAATCTAGAACATAAGTGCCGGAAGCGAGAATAGAACCTGGATGGTCTCTGCTATAGCTTCAACCGATTGAACTACAAGAAACACAGTAAATTTGTGAATGTGATGAATGAAATATATTAAGAGAGTGTTTAAAAAGGAGTTATGAAACAGCTCAGTAAGCGTTCAAACTCGCCTTCAGAGTGACATGACATTCCCTCCCCCATACCACACATATACAATGTTAAATAAAGGAACTTGAGAAAATTTGTGTAGAAAAAAAAATAATGTAGCTTGCTCTGTAAACAATACTTCCATTAATTAGAGTGCGAAAAACAAAGAGGAGTTGTGTACAGTGTTTCGTGTATGAATTGTGGGACGGAGAGAAGAGAGAAGAAAAAGAAGGAGAAAAGGCTTAAACAGCACAAGGATGGCGTCAGGCTAAAACGTGACAGGAACGCTATTTACAAACTTGTCCAGGAAAAGTCGCATGAGATAGACTGGAAAGAGACTGAGATACTAGAACAAGATATACTAGAGCAAGAGAAAAGAATGTTGATTAGGAAGTGGAAAGAAGCGAGGAGAATCAAGGAAATGGGAGATAAAGCGATGAACTGGAATTGTGGGTGGTTATAAATGAGAAACGGCAAGACATACAGGGCAGAGAAGAGAGGAGAATGTATTCAAGAAAATGAGGACTGATGTGTACGATTTTTTTCGGAGGGGAGGGGGGTAAGATTCCTTTTTGTTATTTATTTGTTTATTTATTTATCTATCATTTATTTATTTATTTAAAATACTTCTTGCGCCTCGATTCAGTTTCTTTTTTATGTAAATTTCTGTTAACGTTTGGTATAGCGTTCTAGTTGAATAGGGGGCGTGGCCTGTGAGCGACGAACTGTGATTGGCTGAAATTTGTGTAGCTTCAGGAAGTAAACGATATCTGGGACGTGATGTAGAAAGCATTTCTTGGTCTTCTGTGCTTTTATGAAATCGTCGTAGCGTTGATTAGGAATATGGTGTTGATACAACACCGAAACTGTTCCCTTGTTACTGTGTGGATTCTATAATAAAATCAAGCATGTAAGCCTTGTCAGACTATTTTAATTAATTTAAGTGTGGCTACAAGGCCTCAACATAGTTATATGCACATCAAATAAGCGTTTGATATGATTGGTATAGATTAAAATCGATTCAGCAACATTTTAATCTGCCAGAAAAAATATACAAATTTTGATGTTGTACGAAATAATGTTTGCGGTAAATATGATGTTCTGAATAGTAACCAATAGAACAATATATATTACGTGATAACCATATGACACAACATATTCATAGCAGAACACCATCATTCTCAATTTGAGGTTAATCTGCACACAAAACACTAGGTTAACCAATACCTGTTGTGATGACAAAGGGAATTGAATTATGATTCGTTCCCGTGCAGGAAAACAAGATTTCTTGCTTATATATTCAAATGTTGTGGAACTTCCGCAATAAATGCATTAATTTAATTTGTTTTCCTCGGGGAATCTCGTTTGTTCTGGTTTTCTGTGTTATAAAATGGACAAATATTAGTATATTTGCAATATTAATCTATACCATTATGAATTAAACTAAATTTTTTACATTATATGATGAAACTGGAACCCAAGGGATATAAATGAGATTGAAATATATATATATATATAGAAAAAAATCGATGTAATCTTTCATATAAAACTCGAAATATAAATTACACAAAATATTAAATATAAATATATTTTCAATTATTCGTTGTTTATTTGCACTAAAAAGTATAAAAATGAATGTTTATCTTGGGGCTGGGCAGATATAATTTCAGCTATAAAGAGCAAAGAGTCCCTAAAAAAAACAAGGTTCATATTCACCTGTATCATGTTAGCAATCGCATATACTATCTTATCATGTTGTATTAATTTATACAAGATGAAGCAAAAAAATTCAAATTGTTCATTTTGCGGTGGCCAAACTTCAGGATGACATTAGTGGGCCACCTTCGTTTTATAGCTGACATTATTTCTAGCTAGATTTATTTTTATCCTGCTTAGTGCAATTTAAAAAAAAAAAAAAAAAACAAGTATACTTGAAAGCATTTTTAAAACACGTTTTACTTTTAATTTTAATTTTTAAAAATACTCAAAATGAAGCCGTTTTGATCTACTTACTGCAACATACATCACCCCTGGTATGAAATGTAACAAATTTGTACGATTTTAAGGGCCTTTTAGGCTGCAGTTATCTTGGAGTTGAGATTGACTTTTTCTTTCTTCTTTTTTTTTACTTTATAGTCGTATTCAGTGTGCTTTGGAATTCCAAGATATGAAATCGTACTTTCTTTTAAATGTAGCCTAATCATTTTAAATGTAATCATATGTTTTCACATCCTACGATTATGTTTCGAATACAGCACAAAGAGTAATTCATTGACTGAAATAGTACCATACGATTGCTTCTATATCTCTTAGCTTCTCTCATATTTTGACCGATATTTTTAAAGTTATCTGTTTAGTGTAGTTTTATAACAATAGAGTCAACTGAGTACTTACATACAGTTTTCTTTCTTTCCAGGTGTGGCTGGCTCCGTGGAGGTACATTTTGAAAACAAAGACGGTGGATTCTTCCTCAAACATTCTCGTCACGACACATCCGCTGATTCAGACCAGCAGTACGACGACGATGACGCTGACGAAGACGATTCTTCGTCAACGGGGTCATCGTCGACTGATGAATCAGTACTCAGCATCGATCGGTTCACGGTGTTTCAAACGTCTCAACCAATATCCGTGAGGGCGACGTATGGGCCCTTTTCCACTAAACAGACTGTGCCTGCAAGGTACATCGTACCTGATCCTGTAGAAACCATACCTGCTATGTCTACAAATGTACTTAGCACTGGAGGAAGTAATGTCGATAGTATTACAACTACTGGAATCACAAATAATGTTACGTCATTAGTGACATCAGTGCTTGACCTTGACCTTTACACTCACAATCTTGATATAAGTGCTCATGTGGTAACTACGGAGATTCCTCGAGATAGTCCAATCCTGCGGGTTCTCTTCCACACAGGACAAAGTCTTGGCCTCTATAGAGACTCCACCAGTAAACATAGGCGTCAACAAGTGTGTATATCTCTGTACGCAGCGCTTAGTGATCGTGCATTGTCTGCAGCGTGCAGTCCAGATGAGGAAGACGGGAAGTGTCTGGCTCAGTTGACAATTCCAGCAACTTGGTGGCCCAGTATACCTGCACCGGGAGCCAGAAAACCAGTTAAAACTCCCCGAAATATTATCCAAGTAGCGTATTCCGTGTTCGAACCTCGAGGGGACAGTTGTACTCCTACGCCAGCAGCTAGGATTCAAATCCAGCCGATTACGCCACTGGCGAACGTGCCTCTGGTGCCTGCTCGAGCAGCATATCGCGATATAAGGCCAGATGAACTTTTAACAATGTTGGTGCCTCAGGCACCTTTGTATCCTCGGTCCAGGGCCTATATTCCAGTATTTCATCAATCACGTCCAGATTATCCAGTTTCAGTATTCATTATAAGGTAAGTCAACTTTAATAACAAATTCTTTCATTCTTTTAAAAGCAAGAGCATATGTAAATCCTTAGTTTTATTATGATTAAATCCGTATAACTACTCAATAAATACAGTATGAATTCAGAATGAAAATCTGACACAAAACTAATTTAGATTTCTCAGTTTGATTCGAGTTAGTTTTACTACAGTCATGCCATTTCATTGGTTCTTGAACTGTCTTCTCTGTGTACGCTGGATACAACAAAATGCTGTAGGGTAGTCACCATGTCCGGAACTCGAGGCAGAATATCCCGGTTTTTGGTCGGGTGTGTGTAATGGATAGCATACCCGACTCCAAATCGGGAGATCTGGGTTCTGTTTCCGGTCATGATGGCTGCCTAGATTTTCTGAGTTCAACATTTATTATACACAAGGTTTACTTGTATATAAAAAAAAGGTAAATAACAGGTACAAAAAAGGTCTTATTTTCTGTTTCCAGCTTCGTTGTTTCTAAACATATGTCAAAACTTGGTTTCATTTGCTAAAATAAAAAAATTGTTGTTAAGCAGCCATTTTTTTTATTAATCACCACTTTTAATTTAAATCCCTCCTTTCTTTTAAACTTTTATTTCATTCCCATCCACCAGCTCAAATGTAAGTTCCGCACTGCTGCACTGGAGTAACTTTTTGTTTCCAGGTCGATGTGTTAAACATCTAATCTCTATTTAGCTACAAAAACGTCGATTTTTATTATTCATAATGATTCTAATTCTTAACTCAGATCAATATAAGCTTCTTGTATAGTAGTTTTCTGTAAATACGTACAGTAAACTCTCAATTTAACAGACTAATAGGGGCTAAGGGGTGTTCGTTAAACCGCGAGCAGTGATGTAATGGAGGGTGTAGGGTAGCAGAGAGAGAATTGTTTCGATTCAAATATAGACCGCCCGTTTCTGCTATGTTGTTTAGTATCAAAGAGAAGCATGCATAAACTAAAATTTGGTGTTTGAACATGATCCGAAAATATGTTTCAAAAGGGTGTGTATGTGTGTGTGTATGATTTTCTTCTTTTGGGTTTCAGTTTGTATGAAATTTGTTCCCCCCACATTTTCTTCCCTGAAGACGACATCCGTGTTCCGCTAGTCTGCCATTATTCTAGACTTTAATTAAATGCAACCATGGAAGGACAAATACAGACTGTTGTCGTCTATGGACCAAACGGAATGCTCGATGCAATTTATAGCTGCAAAGATTCATAACTGATAGTCCACAAGAATGAAAAAAAATATCTGCCAGACATTTTAGGGTGGATTTGGTGGCGCCATCTCATTGTTTTGTAAACGCTTCCGTCTCGTCCATGGAGGACGTAAAAAGAGTCTGATACTGTTGAGTTGTGGTCAGCCAGCTCATTAGAGTACACAGTTGCGGAGGGGGAGGAGAGGAAGAACAACCAGCTCTTTTAATATTAGTGTAAATTTATCCCGAACAGAAGACTTTTTGTTTGCGTTTGAGGCTTTTGACTTTTTAAAACTTTTAATCCTTGGTTCATTGCCAGATTTCTTAACTGGAGTCGGTCTCATTTTCTTTTCCTCTTGTGACCTATTTCTGACCGCAGTCTTTGGCGCTGTTGCAAAAGAAGTACAAGGATGTAATTAAATGTGCAGACTGAGCTGTCTTGTAATAGTTGTATGTAGCTCCTGACTGCCTGGCGAGAAAGCGGGCTATGGGAGAGTGGGTGGGGGGATGAACTTTACAAAGGAACGGGCACAGACAAAATGACGCAGATACTAGGATGATTACTGAAATTGATTGTCACTTTTTAATGGTTTTATCAACTGACGTCAGCCTTTCGGTTTGTTTCGTTGCAATGCTTTTATTTCTTTTTCCTTTATTTCATTGTGATTTGTTGTCTTGTCATATTGATTCTGTCTCCCTCCTCCCCCCCCCATGCTCCTCACAATTCGTTGCACTTTTTTGTCGCCTGTACAGTTGATAATTAGCTCGAATGATTTGCTTTTATGAAGATAAATTCTGTTTAGTGGCTTGTAATACAAAGCGAGGGACAAAGATAAATGGGAAATAATATCCCTGATAAAATGAAGTCAATTCTCCTCCGTGGAAATTTTTATTTTAGGATGGACTAATTGTGTTGTGCGTTGGGTTCATATATGTTGCTTTTATTATTTATTTGTTATTAAGGTTTTGACAGCTTGGATTATTGACCAATAATAGTATTTAAAAAATTGGAGACGTGATAGCTGGATTCACAAGCAGAAACTTCTTTAAATTATAGTATTAACTGGTAACTTCTCTATTTTGTCCAATTCCAGATCATGTTCTGGACCTTTATACCATTTACTGTTACTTCCTGACTCGACTTACCACTAATTTTAGAATTTGGACTCATAATTCATCCGTAATTCAACACATTAAACTTGAGCTAATATTGAAAATTTATCAGAAATTTTTCATTACGCCAAATCTTGTTATTTCATCATTTTGTATTATAGTAAAATCAGGTTTAGCGTTTTACTGGAAGCTACCTAAATATCAACAGTTTCACCTACGGACCATTCTGGTGGCCAATTTAGCGTATACGCTGTCATAAATCATAGATAGATAGTATTCCAGTTTTATCCTGTTTCGATGTAGAAAACTTCTTGTTTTCAGTAGTTTTTAATGATTGTTCTGTTGTTTATGCGTGGTCCATCTACCAAATGTGGTAACATTCCAACGAAAATTCACGAGAAAATTTAAAACTTTTAACCAATGCCAAATTATGAATTTTAAGACTGTTACGGGGGCTAATTTTAGGTGTATATAATTTGGGTGTCCCTGATATGGCCATGCTGAGGTTTGAGAATTTTTCTAGCGGCCATTTTGAAAGAAATCAAAACCACTTTTTCCATCGTTTTCGCGGGCTAATGGACTTTCATAGAAAAAATTTCATGCCCCATGAAAATAGTTTTACTGATAAAAAAAAAGAACAACGAAATTCCAAAAGTCTACGTAGTGGCCATTCACCTGTATTCAACGTGAAGAGGATCAGATCACGATGACGAATCAATGACAATGGCCTGGGTGGCCATATCACAGGAGCTAGTCAGCTTCCACGAAAATCGTTTAATTATGAACAACTCGTAAAAGATACGCCAACAATGACAACACCAATCAAAAGAGCATACAAAACTTAATACAATAAGATGGTTTTCATGAAAATAGTATTTGAGAAACATCCATAAAAGTAAGGAGATTTACAAAGAAAAAACAATGAGAAGTTACAAGAAAAATACAAAAGAAGCAACAGATGCCAAATTGTTCAACCTGGCTGGACGGGAATTGATCATGTGACACCCCACATAGCAGAGTACATCCCTGGGACGTCCCATTTAGATCCCATTAACGTCAGATTTCTCAAGCTCCCATAGCGATGTCCTAAGGACGTCCGTGGGATAACTCTGTGGGCAATACAAACAGTTCATCCCGTATGGAGGTTCCCTGGATGTCCCCCGGAAAGCCGTGCGGGATTACCTACCTGGAATTTCTATAAATTAAATCGACCTTACTATTATTATTATTTAATTAATTATAACTATACGTAGGAAATGCCTTCGTATAGTTATACGAAGGATTAATTATAACTATACGTCCCATGGATGTAAACGGGACTTAAACAGGACGTCCTACGGACGTCCCGATATCCTGCTAGGAGATCCGTCAGATGTCCCTGGGACGTCATTTTGCTATGTGGGACACTACCAGCCCCCCCCCCTTACTGGGAATAAATCCCCTATAGCGGATTTTTTTATCCATAATAGTTGGTTTATTCCCAAAAGGGGGGGGGGGCATATCAGGAACATGGCCATAGCACGGACACCCTCCTTATTTTATCAAAAAGATGTTAAAATCTAATCAAAGTTTGTATTTGGCGCCTGTAACAAGGTTGGTAATATTGTTTTATACGAATCATGTTATTTGCATAACAATAAAGTAACAAATATGCGATTGTTCTTGCTCACGATGGGATGGTCTGCAAAGCAAGTTTCACTAGGCCTGTTTTCTGGCTTTATTACTGTCTTACAGTACGGTCCTTTCTGAATACTGTCTCCGAGTTTCACTGGTCATCTTCGTCTTCCAGCAATGTTGCCAATTTTAGCGACAAGTCGCTAAGCCTGGTGGATTTAGCGTGATGGCTGGCGACAAGAATTTTGCAAAAGTCGCTATCGACTTTTTTAAAAGTACTTTGGAAATGTCTTGACAACATATTGCACCCACTGCAAAAATTATCTCTACTTAAAAGCTGTCGGTCTGAAAAACCTTACGAAACAAAATAACCCTGGCCTCAAAATTTACCGCAATAAAGAAGGGGCGATGGAGTAGTACGTAATGTTATTCAATGAATGGTTTCAATTGCATATGCATTATACGTTATTAATAAATGTGCAATTCATTTTAAGTGTTGCGAGAACCGCAATTTCGGGGTCTGTATTCGGCAAAATAATATTTAGCGAGTTTCTAGTGACTTTCAATTCACAATCTAGCAATATTTTATCATGAAAAGTTGGTAACAGTGTCTTCAAGCCTCTACAATATATTCTTCAGTATAAAGTTTTATCGCAAAGTTTCGTTTTGTCTTGTTTATTTTGTTCTATATTACTTTTGTTTAAACCAGTGGCTCTCAAGTTTTTTCTTTTTAATCTCGGAACACATTATTTTGCCGTTTGTAATTATGCAATCAGAGTTGCAGCGCTGTCCTACGAGGCTACCAAGGTCGGTTATATTTCGAAAAGTTCTCAAATGCTCCCGAACCCTAGCAGAGGGTATATAAATCACTCATCTCACATTGAATTCAATTATGTTCAACCATGTTCGCATTTTCTTTGTTTTTAGTACAGCAAATACAGAATACCTATCGTTGGAAAAGGTATGAAGAGTTAACACAACTGCAGGCTGGTCGAACTGTTCAGCCAAAAGTCCAGGGAAACAATTCTACTTCAGTTCAGGATTTTGGCGAGAAAAATCAAGATCCTGGTGTTATCATAAGACGCCATATTGACACTGCTACAGTTTTCGAAAATCTACTTGTTCGAAAAAAAAAAATGGACGCATTTCTGATTGGACACCATTTTAAACAACTGTGCAATAGCAAACAAGCTCATATTTCTCATTGAATAATAATGAGAGAGAGAGAGTGTGTGTCAGTAATGTTAAGCATTAGAGTTTCTGTAGATAATGTTTTCCTTCCGCTGGCAGTAATAACTAACATTGTATAATAATAATATTAATAACTCATGTTTTTGTTGTTATTCGGGTGATACACTAGTCTATGAACCAAGTCACACTCTGAGAATTCCTAGTTTAAATCTACTCCTTCTAAAATTTCTCACTAACTCACATATAAACCCGGTTTCTTTTTCTTTCCGTGTCCAATTTAGCGGTTTTCCAGTATCCATACACTACACATCATCTTTAATTTAGAATCTTAAATGTGGTGGACAAACATCGTGTACGTAGGCTTTCTCGAGGTTCTTCCTGTTCCTTCTACTTTCTTCATTCCAACAATCATCCCATCATCATTCATCCAGCCTGAGCCAAACTTGCCTAAAGGGCTTAAAACTTAAAATCCGAAATGCAAATTAGAATCTTAAAATAGTAAACTGGAAACTGTTATTCTTTTACAATGATTGGTATTAGTGTAGCTGAAGACGAACATAAATTTGTATTTAAACATTGGATCCTGTAATGCTATTATTGTAAATTAAAGCTCGTCACAAATTTATCTCTACTTAGAAGGTTGAACGCCAAGAAATGATACGAAAACTTGGCCACTTTCCCACATTTCTGAATGCTGTACGTGAAAATTTCTGAGGTATCGTGAGAGGGGGGGAAGAAGGAAGTAAAAAGTGTATATATATTGAGATGCAAGAGGTGTGTTATGTTTGGCTTGTACGTGTATTATTGTGGCAACTATTCGCCCTCAATCTTTCAGTCTAGTTCTTCATCTTTAAGATAAATGTTTATGTGTGTATGTTGATAAAACAGCTTTCAAATATTGCTTCGCAAACAGAGCTATTGCAGAAACGCGAGAACAGCTGGACGTTAATATTATTATTATTAATAATAATAATAACGATTCGAATATCCTTAAACTCTGATAATTATTGGAATTGTTGGGTATCTCGAAAAATAGATTTTTCGAGTATTTTCTCGAAGGAAAATCTCTCTACAAAGATCAGGCTATGTCAGTGGTGGCACTATCTTTGACAACACTTTATTACAGTATACTTAGTGGTACATAGAGTAATGTTTGATAAAAATAAGAGCACATAGTGTGATAAAAGTAAAAACACAGTGATTTTTTGATTTACAAAAGTACGACAAACAACAAGAAACAACACTATATGAGACTATCACTGACCACACAGTGATGATATTCAGCCGATTTAACAACGGGTTCGCGTTACTTACATAATCAATGCAAGAGAGGGACGAGTATTATTTATTACCAAGTTGTTGCTATTTTAAAAACATACGTATGCAGTCACATTTCACAAGAAATGAATTAACAAAAAATCACAATCACTTTGCTGGAAGTGTGAGTTCCTTTTCAACAATTTACAGCAGTTTAAATCAACGAGGATTCTAACTTACACTTGGAAAACCTCCGGCTTCACAACCACAATGAAATATAACCTATGCTTTTTTCCCCCTATTCGAGCTACATGGCCTGCCCATCTTATCCGTTGTGATTTCATTATTCTTGCAACAGCAGGTGAATCATACAGTCTGTGGAGTTTATTAAGCAGTCTCCTCCATTCTCCCATCATCTTGCCTCATTTCAGCCCTTATATCTTTCGCAAAATCCTATTTCTAAACACTCACAGTTTGTGTTTATTTGGCAGGGTCGTACCCGAACTTATGTATTACCGGCAAAATGACCGTTCTGTATATTTTCAAATTCAACTTTCTTGATATCAATCGCGAAGTAGAAAGCTTCGAGAGAGAAACAGGTCCGATGCCAAACGACTTAATTAAAACCGTGTTACATTATACAATACGTATCGCAATGTAGAATAGTTTTTCGTTCACGAACTCTATATTCTGAACCGGTGGAAGGGTACTGTTCTTAATAAGGAACGTGAGGTCCATCCTGTTGCGAAATTGTGTGGTTGAGTTTCTTCGTAGTAGAAAGTTTGTATGCCCTTGTTGAATGCTATCTTCACTGTCCCACAGAACATCTTGTATCGCTAATTACATACTTCTCATCTCACGTAACACCACCTCAAGAACGCCCATTTTGTTCGCACGTTTCACGCTCAGGAAGATTCGCAAGTTCCACGTTCCTATTGTCATGTCTTTGTTAATCCTGTGCTTGGAGTCCCCTGAAGCAGTTCCCGCACGGATAACAGAATGGAGCACTAGTTTACCCCCGGAATATTTTATTCTAGGAGAATCCATTGAACAATTTATGTGTTTTTCCAATGATGTAGAGGTGTAGAATTGTCAGCTTTACCACCTCGCAGTAAAGGCAAACATCAAAGATATCGTCCTCTGTCCATCTCTGAGCCTTGCTGGTGTCGTTCATCTTGAGCCTTGTGATGGTAATAGTGAAACTGCTTCCCTTCACCATTATATTTTTGTTCAGGCCTTTCTGCTAAATGCAAGGCAGCACTACAGGTTTTAGTCCATCAGGGAATATTTCCTGTATTTTCCTACCGCTATATAAAATTACTAAACTCGATAATTTTACATGTGCACAACCTCACAGCTCAAGGCAGTGAATGAAATAAGTTGTTTTTCGTCTATTAGTGGATGCAAGGAATCGAATTGTTTAGTTGGTTGATTTAAACATCGGTTCTGGAGAACCGGCTGAACATTATCAGACCATTTTCGAAACATTCAAATAACTGTTGCACACTCTAAAAGATACATAGAGTGAAATGTCCCAGATTGTATAGTCTGTGATGCCGAAATCAAATTTTATTAAAACTAGGATCTGATCATGCAGTGAAAGTAAATATTAATAGGAGCACAGCAATATAACGTTTATTACTTCATTACTTCACTGTACAAAATACAAAATATAAAACAATTTTTTGTTCGGTTGCTGTCTTGTCTCTTTTGTTTAACTATCATGTCATTGCTTTCTTGATGTAACTAAGGGAAATATCTGTTACGAAACTTAGAACAGCCATCACCAAGATTTGAGCCTTGAATTTTTAGGTTCTGAAGCATATATTCAACTACATATCATCGTATAAATGTACTCAGTACATGCCTCTTCATTAATAGAATAGCAAGCGACTTAAGCACATTCAAACATGAACTGAAGAATTAAAGAAAGAAAGAATCCAACAGAGAGGATTTGTAACCAATATGCCATTTGTCATAATTATTGTCCACTCTGTTTCATTCCTTTTCATTTGTTGGATCAATAAGCATGCGACATTATTATGACCTCTTGTAAATTGGCAAATGTGTTATAAAATTTCGATCCTACTGTATCGATTACTTTAACCCTTCACTAACGATATAGTAGATGTATGTTTATTTATGTACGTTTTTTTTTATTAAATGTTATTCGATGCATTAGTCTATTCAAATTCTTTTCTTCAAGAACGATTTTGGCATATCAAGTTACGACATGTTACAATCATTCATCACTACTTTTCTTCACCGAAACCTTATACTTCTTATCCCTTCTACTCGCTTCACTCAGTTTATTTTGCCTTTCTTGTCATCCATTTTTCGTCTGTCTTATATTTTGGAGAAACTAGGCAGAGACTTTTCGTTTCAAGATCCACGAAATGAGATAACGGCAGTTTCATTTGCACGTAACGTCACGCCGTCTTGTTTCTTTTCTTTTCTCTGTATTGTAGATTATATTTTTTTCTCTTTTTTCCTCCATTAAGACACAGCGTGCTAGAGAGTATTGCGTTCAGTTTTCCTGGTTGTAATATCAACCAAAGTGTGGTGCTGGTAGTTATTTATAAAATGTTGTAGAAGGAAAAAAATCAGGAATAACGTAGAGAGAAAGAGAAGAAATAACTTACAACGGTTATGTTGCGTGGGAGTCATAAATCATTTTCACGCAGGATGGTACAACGCCTCACAATATTTGAAATCTTTTTTTTTTAAACGGCTTTTTTTCTTTGCCCTTTTTCCGCACTAACACCTTTAACAGAGGTTTTCATTCTTCAAGACTGTTTCTTCCGTCTCCTTTTCGTTCTTTCGATATTTTATTTTCTTCAGATTTTCTTCGTTACAAAAGCTAATTTTGGTACATTTCTTTCACTCTGTTACTTCAGTCTTTGTGTGTGTGTGGAGGGGGAGGGGCATGTTACCTAAGAATGTTACTAGTTACTCCAAAATTTGGAGGATGTGAAGGTCTTTAGTGCAAACAAACTTAAGGCAAAATAAGGGATCGATCCTCTGTGGGCAGGCAGGTTTGAATCCTGTTGCCGGGCATCTTGACTGTGTTTTTCGAAGATTCTCCTTAGTTTCACAAGGTGAATGCATGGGTAGTACTTAGGCTGTGGTTGCTACTTTCATCATCCTTACCAGGAAAGGTACTTGCTGATGGATATCATGTGGCAGAATTATGCCATATCTATCTGCATAGCTTATAAAAAATAAATAAAATAACATCTTAGAAGCGGTCTCATATCACTGAATTTCAGACTTCAAGTCACCTACTCTTTACATATTATTGAATTTTTTCGGTTTATATAAATTTTAATAATTTGTTTGGTGGTGAAAATACGGGTCCTTCTGGCTAAGCATAGTCCTCTCCAGTGATTCCCAACTTACGCTTTCCCTTGTGTATTGCAGCGTACAATTTATCTTCTCTAATCCTGTCAAGAATTTGCATTTGTCTTCTTCTTTGACCTTCAACCACATCTTCGATTGCATCATTCCAAATGCAATTTCTGCCTAACCAGTGTCCTAACCAGTTGATTTCTCTTCTTTACCGTCTCTTATCTATTCTCTTGAACCTTTCCTTATTACACACCATACTTTCTGTGTTCAGTTTTTTTTTGTGTGTTTTTTAACTTCATTCTTCCAGCTTTCTTCACTGTTTCATACAGCTCACATTTTTTGGTCTTATATAAAACAATACTACCTATGCAAAACCTTTAATAGCAGATTGTTATAGCAGATCCGTTGTGTGTAATTTTTCCAGAAGTATATGCTAAAAAAGTTTTGATGTTATAATATCCACAAATCTATGCACGAAAAAAAGACCATGATCAGTGTGAGAGTATTGGTATTAAATGTACATATTTGCAAAAGTAAAGAAAAATGATGTGTGAATTGACAGATGCGTAGATCACTTGCAGAAGTATAATTCTTATTGATGATGGGTGTTCTGCCTGAAGGCAGGTCCTGACTCTGAGATCCTTGGGCAGGGTGAACCGAAGGGCCCTCCATCGGAAGAAGTGACGTCCTGTGGAAGGGATCTACAGTTTAAACGGTAAAGCAAGATCATGGAGCGAAGGAAAGTGTTCTTTAGTTCTGAAGTATTCTGGATTTCTAGTTCCTTATTTATGGGGTGCAATATACTTATGTAAAACCGACTCTGAAAGACTAAGTAGATTTGTGAACAAGAACCGAAAAAAGAAAATCGTTACGAATGGCTCGTACAAAGATTTAACAGCTGCTTTTTATTTTAAGTGATTCTGAGTAAAACCACTGCAATGTTGCTAAATGGTTGGGAAATGATCAAATTTTGTCCTGCTCCAAGTTCTAACAAAATAATCTCAACTTTACCGTAAAGGAGTTGATTGTATTGTACGAGGAGCATTCAGAAAGTAATGCCTCCAAGCTCACTACTTGGCCAATAGTACTGCAAACATTCTGAACTGTTTATCATTAATGCACTGATGTTTAAGCTATAGAATGTCACTTGTTTCACCTTCCTATCTCTTCTCGTTCCAAAGTAATGGAGCAATCCATGGCATCCAGTGGTGACGTCCGGTTGAAACAGCGGGCTGCCATTGAATTTCTGACTGCGGAAGGTTGTGCGCCCAGCAACATTAATCGCCATATGAGTGCAGTTTACGGGGATGCCTGTGCAGACGTCAGTACTGTGCGGAGGTGGGCAAGAACTGTGAAAGACCGACATCCAGCCGCATCAAATTTCCATGATCAGCACCGAAGTGGACGGCCCTCAACAGCGTCTGATGACGATCATCAACATCAGGTGGACGAGTTGATTCGGGGCAATCGCAGGATCAAGCAACACGGGGTCGCAACAACGCTTGCAGTTTCCACTGGTTCAGTGAACCACATCATTAATCACCTTCTGCGTTACAAGAAGATGTGCGCTCGTTGGGTGCCACGGCAACTGACGCCTGACATGAAAGAGTCGAGGAAGAGAATCTCTCAGGAGCTGTTCCTGCGATATGAACAGCAAAATGACGACATTCTTCGCAGAATTGTTACTGACGACGAGTAGTGGACACACCATTACGACCCGGAAACGAAGCGTCAGTCGATGGCTTCCCGCCACACGTGCTCTCCTCCGCCAAAAAAATGCAAAGTTGTCCCATCTGCTAGCAAAGTGTTGTTGATCCTCTTTTGGGATTGGGTCGTGCATAGTGAATTTCTGCGAAAGGGTCAGACAATAAACTCAGGTCGCTACGTTGACACTCTAAAGCGACTGCAGGCCAGATAGCAACGCACTCGCAAAGATAAACAGGCAATTCTTCATCACGACAATGCTCGTCCGCACATAAGCCACAAAACTCAGGAAGCACTCCAGCGTCTGAGGTTCACGGACATTCTGCCTCATCCTGCCTATAGTAATGATCTTGCGCCCTGCGACTTTTGGGTCTTCTTCAAACTTAAGGGCTAACGCTACAGTTGTGACGCGGAGGTGGAAGCAGCAGTTCGGCAATGGTGTCGTCAGCAGCCACCAAAATTCTTCGCTGACGGCATGAAAAACCTTGTTTCGCGTTGGCGCAAGTGTGTTGCCCGTAATGGGGACTATGTTGAAAAAAAAATCCACCATTTGTAGCTGACATTGCAAGATTTCCCCTGATATCTGTATCGGTGCTATCTGTCAAACACAAATAAAGGTATCACCTTGGAGGCATTACTTTCTGAATCACCCTCGTACATGATTAAAAATTAGATTTTATTTATCTTGCAACTTCGTGTTCCGAATATTCATATGATGGAAGATGTCAACCAAAAATGTTAAATTACACAGCTTCTTCACTCTACAGATCGTTAAGCGATTTGCATTCTTCAGGCATAACAACTTTGATCTAAAAAAATAAAAAAAAATCGTCCTTAAATTTGAAGAAACGCGAAATAACTTCTCCCTTGCAAAGCCATTCAAAATCTGGAAATAAGTAAATAAACTAAGTCTCCCTCTTGTTGGACAAGTGCTTCTCGAGTACGTGAAAAATATTCCACATGCACACATCAGAGTCA